>SMOI01000002.1:152034-323583 GCA_008000375.1 Poteriospumella lacustris
TCCAAGAACAACGCCAATTGGCCCTTGGAGATATCCAAATCGGTGTCGTTGAATTCATACGGAATATTCCACCCCAACGGTCCAAAGATACGTCGTTCTTGGACCACCGCGTGGAAAAACGACAACCCAAAGAGCAATTTCTTGTATTCAAACGGTTTCGACGTGATGTTCAACGTATCGTTGCTCAATTTGAAATACGCATTGCGTAAATTCGCCTTGAGACCCTTCGGCGGTTCATTCGTCATCTTCACCGCCGATTGCAAGACACTGGAGGGAAACTCCTTGCACGGCATCGACGTCAACCACAGACGGAAATCTTTGTGTACCGCATCCGGTGTCAACGACTCACAGATCCGTTCCAATTCTTGCAACCACGAGATGTACAAGTGACAGTTCTGGAGGAGCACCCAATTGCCCTTTTGCGTCGCTTCTTCGATCATTTTCGATGCTTTAGGGCCTTGGCCTTGTCCCAAGCTCAACATTTTCACTTTACGATCCATTTTCATCTTCACGGAGAACTCAGAAAACGCCTTGGTCGGGTCGGAACCCTTTGACAGGACAAAGATCAACGGCGACTTCACATTCGAGTCTTTGTAACAGGACATCAAATCAAACGGTGGCGGCTCCACAAACTGTTGGCCTACTTTCTCCATCACGTAATTCATGACGCCGTCGGGGACTTTGTCCGGTCGGAAACAACGTAAGACACACAACCGTTGGAAGGAATCCAACGAACGTGACCATTGCCCCGGCAACGTCGCCGTGTGTGGGTCCAAACAATCGTAAATCACGCGCCAATCTTCCAAATGCTCTTTGACACTGGTGGCGAGACCTTTGAACTTGTCCAACGACGACAGCGCTGTCACTTCGGACCACATGCGATTGTCAATCCAATCGGGCGCCGGGTTGGCGACGTTGTCCGACGTGAGACATTTACCCGAAATCAAGAAATTCCATTCGGCGTTGTCAATCAAATTGTCGCCCTGGAGGATACGAATCGTCAACAAGAACGAGAACAACAACTTGTGGCGTTCAAACAACGAGCGACAGATGTTCGTGTAGATGTAATACGTGAAGAAGTCGTTGAGGTTGGCGATGCGCTGGAAGATATCCTCCGACGCCGTCGCCAGCCGAATCGCCTGGACAAACAAATCACGGAACGACTGCAACGAGTATTGATACATCGGATCAATCGTCCCCAAATCGGCGATGCAGAAATACAGAATCGACCCCCGGTACGCGACGGGGCGGTACATGTTCCGACTTTCGTCGATCTGTTTTTCCGTAATCTCGGCTTCTTGGACCTTGGCCGTAATTTCTTGACTCTTCACTTTCGAATTGGCCAACGTCTCGATCAACTTGTGGTCGTCGAGGATGTTGCCCGTCGAATTCGACAACATGTACAGAATCAAGTCTTCCAATTCTTGCAGTTCCTTGCGCATCCGCGTGTTGGAGATGACCAACGAGTTTTTCTTTTCTTCCATCTCCGGCATCTCTTCCACCACCACGACGCCCAACAACTGATCCTCGAGGCCCGTAAAGGTAATCGCAAAGTTAATCAACGAGACCTTCACACAGACTTCTGGCGGGTAATGCGGGTTCGTTAGCTTCGTCGTCATGTAAAAACGGAACGAGTCGTTCCAAGGAATCGTCGAGTCACCGATTTTGATCATTTCCGTGCCGCCCTGTTTGAACTTCTGCTGCAGCAGCAACGGTTCCAACGCCGCATCCAACGATTCCCCAATGTTCTCCAACAGGACCCAGCGTCCAAAGCGGACACCGTTCTCCAACGTGCGCAGGAAGTTCTTGTCGCTGAGTTTGATGATGTCGATGTCGTTGGGACACATCGACGTGTCCTTGCCCATCGTCTTGATGTAGCGGTTGCCCTGGCCCTGCGGGTCAATCAACAACGGGTACCGACGTCCCTTGGACATGATGATCGCGTTCTCCACCGAATGCGCATCCTGCGGCAGCCCACAGAGCGTCCACTGCCGAATCGCGACCGGATCGGACAACGTCGCCCGCAACGAACACAGCGGCGTATGCGGCACGTTCAATTCCGCCAGTTTCTCTTGCCAACGCTTCACAATACTCGCCCGGAAATCCGGCGTAAACACGCCCAGGTAGGCAATGGAACCCGCCGAGACGAGCGCGTCGCCAATCAAATTGACGTACGACTGGTTCAAATCGGCACAGCTCTTCGTCCACCGGGTACGCTCCCCGCCCAGACCGCCCATCAACTTCACCGCCCGCTCCAACCGCGCCCGACATTGCTCCACATCAAACACCAATTGCTCTTTCTTGTCATTCGCTTCCCGAAACGACGCTTCCAACGCGGCGATTTTGTCTTCCGCTTCTTTCAACGTCGCTTGGGCGCCCCGCAAAATGGTCATCGTCTCGTCGAGCGACTTCTGCGCCTCCGCCAGCAGTTTCTTCTTCGGCTCCACCACCAACGTCACTTGGTAATACTTGTACATCGCCCGCGACCACATACACATGGCTTTGCAGGCCGTAGACGACTTGGCAATGATCTCCGGCGTGAAGTTGGGGTCGTTGTAGTACTCTTCGATCTTGGCGATGGTGTGGGCGGGGATGTTGTCCTTGTCGTACGTCTTCATGTCGTCGAGCAGCTTGTTCGCGTTGGTTAACAGCGACTTCTGCGCGGCCTTGAAGTAATCCGCTTTCTTTTTGCCGGGGGTATCCGGGTCGGGCACCATCTCTGGTTTGATGTCGAACATGATGCACAGGGCGGCCAGCGTCTTCACGACGTTGACGGGCGGCTTGGGCAAGGCGCGGACTTCGTCGATGTCGGCTTTCTTCAGGTCCGAGAGACATTGTACCGCTTCGGCGAGGGCGGGCAACGCTTCGTCCAAGTCGCGTTGGGCATCGTCGGCGATTTCTTTCGTCTTGGACGCTTTGTTGGACGCGGCGGCTTCTTCTTTCTCGACGACCGATTTCGTCTCCGCCGCGACGATTTTGTCCTTCGAAATTTGAATGATCATGACCTCGACGTCCGCCTGCGTTTGAATCAACTTTGGCTCCATTTCCGTCAAATTCGCCTGCAACTCGTTGACTTGTTTCTCCGTCGAAATGAGTTTGTCGACACCGACGGTGAGGCGATCCCGCAACGTGCCGATTTCTTTCCGTTTCTCCGTCAGGACCTTGTTGTACGTCGACAGCAGCTCCAGATACGACGTCGGGGTGACGTAGAACGAGCGTCGCATTTGCGCGAGGAAGTCCACCGATGCCTTTTCAATCGACTGGTGAATGAATTGAAAGAATTGAATCAGTTTCGGCTCGACGTCCGCGGGCAACGCGAGATTCGACGTGGCCAAGAACCGTCCGGCCACCGATTGCAACGCCTCGTCGGGCCATTCTTGGAACCAATCGATCGTACAGCAATTCACCAATGAGGGAAACTTACGCAACCGATTGCGGAAGGCATCGCCCAGCGGCGACATGCACAACACGACGTGAATGTTCGCCTTGACCCGTAGCAGATACTGCGCGAAGATGTTCAATTTCGTGGGCGGGATGCGTTTCTTGGCACAATCGGCTTTGCAGGCGGTCGTAATCGCCTCCAAATCCTCCGAGGCGTACAGATTCGGAATGTCCCCGGAGTTCAAGACGCCGTTGATGTCTTCCAACATCGTCTCGTTGATGATTTGCGTGTCGTTGAACAGGAAGACGATGGGTTTGTTCTTCACGCCCGCCGACAACAGACATTCCTTGATGTTCTCCCGCCATTCGTTCATGCCGTACCCTTTGGAAATCTCAATTTGATACAGCGCGTACCCCGAAATGAACGTGGCCAAGCGGGTCAACGATTGACGACCACTGCCACCCACCCCCAACAACAGCGCGTGGCCCGACGGCTGCCGCAAGACCCGCGAAATACGCACGACATGCAACAGCGCGTCGCGGAACATGACCAATTGCATCGGTTGCTTGCTCTCCGAGTTGTATTCGCCGAGGTAATCTTCAATCATCGGCTGCAGCTCCGGAATGTTCACTTCGTCGTAAATCCGGGGATCGGCGCCGGGAATCATGAAATCCGCACAAATAATGTCGGGTTTGGCCGCCCACAAGTCCGTCGCCGCAATGTTCGTGAACGCTTTCAACTTCTCTTCGAGCAACGCCTGCAACCAGGCTTTGTCCGTGTCATTGACCAACCGATCACCAAAGACACAGCGGTTCTCGTGCACCCAAATACGACTCAATTGCACCGGGGCCGAGACACGGCGTCGATCAATCATCAACAGCCCCTGAAACGTCTTCGAGACATCGCGCATGTTGAACGTGTAATGCGGCTTGGCGGGCGTCGGACGCAGTTGATCCAAAATCGTGTTGTAGACATTCACCGTCGCTTTCACCAGCCCCGTCGCCATGTCTTGCAAACTCGTGTCAAACGTCGACAAGAAATTCGACAAAATCGTCGAGAAAATCAAACACAACGAGTCGTCGGACATGTCCACGTAGTTGATGATGTTGAAATGGCGGTAAAACCGGGCCGTCACATGATTTCTACCACCACCGGGCGGGCCACAGGCACAGACAAAGATCACATCAATGATTTTCCGCATTTCTAGGGCCTTGCGGTCATACCAACCGCTGTTGTCGAACCATTGACGCAAGATTTCAATCGGGGGTTGGGCGCCGTACTCTTCTTTCATCGGCATATTCACATCGTCGACGAAAATAATGAATTCTTTCCCCGCGGAGGGTCCAAAGACACCCTTGCGCCGCTTTTCACACTTGGAATCAATCAAATCTTGCGTTTGATTCGCACTCGTCTGGGCCGAGAAGGCGATGGTAATGGGGATGTACTTGTCCGGGAGACCGTTCTGCAAATGCCCCAGAATGTTCACCGTTTTCCCCGTACCGGTCGGACCAGTCATCAACACGTGTTTCTTGTTCCGCACGAGAATATCCAACAGATACGTGTAACAAATACTGTCCTTCGTCGGGATAATCAACTCGGCGTAGGATAACTTCGGGTCATAGACGTACGGTGCCACGGAGGCATTCCAATCAATCCAAGCGTTCTTGGTCACATCGTATTTGTAATCGTAGACGGATCCTTCGACGGGGGGTGTACACTTGGCCCCCTTCGTGGCCATTTCTTGACGTAAAAACGCATTGCATTGGGTCCGAGAGGTGGCGTTGACGGTACAACACATCGACCAAATCAAACAAAAGTAGAAAATGGGTTCCAGTTTGGGGACAAACTCTTGGATTTGTTCGGGGGATTTCTTCTCCCGGCCATCGTCCCGTTCTTGGTACTCGGCCAGGAACGTGTCCATCAGATTCAACAGCGCTTCCACGAGGCAATTGTTGACGGTGGGCAACGGCTCCGTGAACGTACGACGCAAGTGCATCAGGACACTGGGTACGTAATCGTCAAACAAGCGATTCAACAGGGCCTTGGACTTGTGGCCCAAGACGGCGGGGACGTTCTTCAACCAGGATTGCAAGAGGACATCGTAGCCCAAGGAATTGGGTTCCATATAGATCATGCCACAGCGAGAGACGGTGGCTGGACTGGCGACGGCTAAATCTTCGGGTTCAAACATCATCGTCATCGGTTCACTCAATTGAATGATCTCGCCCGAGGTCAAACAGAGTTTCTTGTTGTCGTCCAACACCGTGTTCATGTTTTCGATCCAAATGGCGTCGACGGGTCCATCGAACAACATCCATTTCAAGTTGGCGTTGTCTTCCTTGATGCACAAGCGAATCAATACGCAGAGAATACCATCTTGCCATTCGTGCTATAGAAAGAGAGAGAGAGGAGGCCGTTAGCATGTTGCACACGTCAGAGAGAGCGAGGGAGAGGGAGAAAGGGAGAGAGGGAGAGAGGGATCCACGTACCGTATTCTCATCGAATTTGCCGTACAACTGACCCATCGTGATCGACTTCGGGTTCAAATGGTAGATCTTCGTTTTCTCAAAGCGTTCACCCGCGATACCTTTCGCCTTCAAATTCGTCAAGGCACTGCCCAAGACACGAATGTTCATCGATTTGCCTCCGCCCGTCGGACCCACGACCATCAACCCGTGACGCACACAGATCATCTCGTACAGCTCAATGTTCTTCCGCAAAAAGATCTGTACAGGCTGCAAGTTCCGTTCCAAGATGTTCTCTTTCAAGGCGGTCAACAACGGACCATAATCAAACGCGGGGCGTTCAATGCCCGGGAACAAATCACTCAAAATACCAGCAAACAGAGGCAAATCATGGGCCAAGAACTTGGGCACGTTCACATCTTGCAAGGCACGCATCAACAAGGATTCTTCATTGGCATCGGGACTCGCACGTTTCAAGTTACCCGCCGCCGTGATGACCGTCTTCACCGCACGCATTCCGTAATCGTAGTGATCCTGCGACGACAACTGCTCGGAACACAAACGGAACGTGGCCACCATCTTCTGCGCACATTTGCGGTTCTCCATGTACCCATACGAGAACAACATGATCTCCCCAATCAACACGTAATCGGGCACCATCATGGCGACGGGGCGGAACAACGCTTCCAAATTGTCCGGCAATTCCGCCCGACCGGCATAACCGGGATTCATGGTAATAAACACGGCGAATTCCGGATTCACGACAATGTCGGTGCCTTCAAACACGGTCCGTTTCTCGCCCCGTTGGACGGTGCCCTGCAATTGAATGACTTGCTGGGCAATGACCGATAACACTTCAATGTTGATCCGATTGAATTCATCGAAACACGCCCATGCCCCGGAGGACGCCAGCCCTTTGAAGAACTTCCCCATCGCCATGTAGTCCAAGCCATCCGAACAGTTGAACACCACACATTGCTTCGCCAGGGCCTTGGCCAAATCTTTGGTCGTTTCCGTTTTACCGGTACCCGCCGGACCAGCAGGCGCACCTCCCAAAATCATTTGCAAGGCACCCATCAGTGTCAAATAACACTTGTCCGTCAGTGGGGTAATCACCAAGCGGAACGTATTGCCTAAGTATTCATAGCCATAGGTACGTTTCGACGAGACCATGATCACCATCAAGTCGCCCAGGCCTTGGTTGATGTCCCCTTCCCAATAGTAACGCATTTGACTGATCCAATCGAAATCCGTCACTTTCGCGACACCCGCCTCGGCCATTTTCCGTTGCACGTCGCGGGCGTGGACATCGATGACCGCCAAGGCACCCACCGTCACCCGGGCCGCTTTCGAGATCTTACCACGAATCAACAGGACCATGTCCTCCAATTGACGTACCAATTGATGATAATAGTCCCAGGCACCTTCGTTGCCTTTCGCTTTCAACGCCGCTTCCACTTCGCGTGTCCAATGGGCTTGCGAGCCATTCAACACGGTTTGGGCGGGCCAAATTTGCATCCAATCGGTACGTGGCTTGGTCGTATAATCCAAAATGGACTTGTACATCATCTCGCGAATGGAGGCAATCATCGCGTCCTTCACTTCGACCATCCAGTTCTCAATGTTCTTGTTCTTCGGATCGACTGGCTTCGAATACGGGACCACTTCACCCTCGGGGCTGCACATACCGGCGATGGTTAAATCTGGTTGGAAATTGACACTTTTGATGCCTTCGAAACATTTGCGTAAATGCGGTTGCACCCGCAACGGATCTTTCGTTTCCGACAAAATTTCCAACAATTCGTCGTTCGATAAGAAGTAAAAACGAGAAAACCCCGCCCGTTTCGTTTCCAAATAATCCGCCAGTCCCTTTTGCACCATTTCCAACAACTTGTTGCCCTCGCGGAAACGTTCCAACAGACGGGCATCGTCACAAAACCGAATGGCCAAGACACCCTTCTGCGCGCTTTGCATGGTACTGCGCCAATATTTGTCGACGGTCGTGAACCGTTTGCCCTCCTGGGGCAGTTGTTTGTTGATGTCGGCGGAATCGAAAATCGGTTGCAAATACAACCAATTGCGTTGCAATTGCACCCATTCATCGACGACTTCGGAGACCGTTTGCAAGGTACTGTTCCAGTTGTCAATCCGTTGTTCAAAAGGTCCTTTGAACGCCGAGAACGCCATCGCTTGGGTCATCGTAATGTGCTCATCCAACAGCGACATGTACTCATCAACACCTTTCAAGATGCAAGTACCTGTATCCCGATACGATTCAATGATCAATTGCACCGTCTCCCAGGCTTTCGTCATCTTGTCCAGGGCCGTTTCAATGGAGAACTCTTTGCCGGCTTTCTCCGCGATCTTCTCCACCTCCGTCATGTTCTTCCCCAGACCATAGTCCACCAACTTCTGCAACGTCAACGTCTTCCGATCTTCCGGCAAATGAATCGCTAATTTCGTTGCCAACTCTTGCCAATGGCGATCCCGCATACCCGGATTACGCAAACAGGTAATCAAGGGCACCTTGGGACGGAAGACATCCACTTCGTCCCGTACTTGGGTCGCAATCGCGGCACATTGGGGCAAATTGCTACGTTCCAAGGTCTTGGCGGCTTTGTTCAAGTTCTTCAACAACACGTTGACACTGTTTTCGACCAAGTCCGCATCCAATTCCATGAACGGACCATTGGTCCAGTTTTCTTTGCTGCTTAACCATTTGTCGGCACAGTCCCACAGGTCGAAGAATGGCTCGAACGTCTTACTCAAATCACTCAATTCCCCATATTCGGTGGGTGCGGCATTGAATAAACCTTCCCGGGAATTGAACAACCGTGCTTTCTCTTCGGATTGTTGCAACGCTTGACGCAAACGACGCACCGTCTCGGCATTCTTCGACGCATGCGCCAGTTTCGTCATGTCTTTCAACTTCGAAATGTCCGCCGTCAAGTTCTGCAAATCCGACGTGAATTCTTGTTGTTCTTCTTCCATGGCGCGTTTGAAATTGTATTCCAAGACGCGTAGGTTTTTCTCTTGTTTCGCCATTTCGGCGGCCATTTTCCCGGGCCACCGGAACACTTCCCATTTCAAATCGGCGACATCCGGCTGCAACTGCCAACGGGCCATCGAGATCAAATCGAAGTAATTGGTGTTCTTGTCGATACGATCACTGAGCATGTCGATACGCTGCGGCATCCCCGCGATCATTTCGCGCATTTCCGTCAACTTCTCGATGTTTTGCGGGGAAATGACGAGGACATCGAACATCAGCCGGAATTCCTGCATCACCGCTTCCGCATATTCACGGGTCTTGCGTTCCATCAATTGAAACAATTTCGTGGCAATGGCCTTGTGCTTGGCGGCCATCACGGAGCGTACACTCTTGCAATCAATCATGACAAAGCCCAACGAAATGCTGGAGGGGAAGTTGTTCAGAATATGCTCCGAGTCAAAGGCGTGTTTCTTCGCCAATTCACACAATTCGGCCATTTGCATCGTATCGTTGGCGAAATACTTCGCTTCCGCTTGCGCTGCATAATCGTTGACGTCCAAGTTGATCAAGTCACTGAATTCCGTCAAGGTCGTCAGATACGTCTCCATATGCTGCAGGGCCGTCTCGACCGCATGCACCAAACGATCACGTAAGGCATTCGCCCAATCTTCACCGTTGTGAGGCACACCAATGACAGGTTCATACGCCCAGAACAACTTGCGCATCACTCGTTTCTCTACTTTGATCATGCCTTTCAAGTTTTTGAACGGCACATCAAAATGGGTCAACAACGCGGCCAACAACATATCGTGAGTCGCAGAGTACGTGAACCGTGCGGGGCTGTCCTTGGTCGCATTCACATACTTCAAATCCACCGTGAACATGGGGAATCGACCACCGGCGACATGTACGGTCTCTTTGTCGACAATTTCCACGGTTGATGGACAAAACTGTTCGACAACATGGACATATTCACCCACGGTGCGGTACAACAAGTCACGCAGCACGTCTTCCATCTTGAAATTGATACGGAACATGAACTTCTTCAACTTTGAAAACTTGTACACCTCCAGATTGGATTCTTCCACGTTGAACCAACCTTTCTTCACATCTTTCAAATGATTCTTGATGGCGTTGGTGATCGCATTGCTCCAGGTATCACAGACCGCAGCTTTGAAAGCAGAACCTGCCGCCAATTGATTCGTATTGAACTCTTCCAAACGCATAGACTTTTCAGGGGTACTGAAAAAGGAAATGCGTTCCAACGGAAGATTGTCAATTTGAATCTGCTGAAGAATTTGCATCGCTTCGGTCTTGCTCAACAACGACGCAAACTTGAAGATGCGCAGTCGCTCGTCGAACGGTGCCTCTGCTTCCAAGACCAATTTCTCACGGAAGATGAATACTTCGTTCGGGGAAGGAAACAAAGATGGATCCGTGCTGACGGATTTCACCGATTCAATTTGCTTGCGTTGCTTGCGCAACAACTGCACGAACATCATTTGATTCAGAGCGCGCATGTGGTTCAAGTTGTATTGCTGCAGAAGCGAACTGGTGTCCAACATGGAATTGGATCGAAGCTTGTCCGTATTGATAGCGTTGGCCAAGATGCGTGTCACTTGTTCGGAATCCAGGGGCTTCAAGTTGTCGACGGGCATGCAATCCACGTACAAACTCAGTGCCAAACCAGCGGCTGTGCGGTCGCGCAGATGAATCGCATGTTGCACACGAGCACAGTACAATTCCGGATCCTCTGAATCGAAGCAAACATAAATTGCTTCCAGGAACGTTGAGTTGCTTTCGTCGATGATCGGAGAGCCGGTGTGGTACGAATCGAACGCGTAGACGACTTGGAAGTGCTGTGCTTCCCGGTCGTAATCAATGACGAAGCACTTTTGCCAGTCCACATAATAGCTCTCAGCTGTTTTGTGATGGAAAATTGCACGAGCCTTCAACCCACCAGACCATTTAGCTGAGTCGATGAAGTCGAACCACGACTCAACGGGGCGAGAGAAATATGTCTCGTCATCAAACAATGATAATGGCATATGGTCAACAGAATCCTGTTTGGATTGCGCAAAGACTCTTTTGAGCTTTTCAAGGACACCAGAATGTCGAAAGTGATCATTCAAATCGACCGAAGCGTATTGACGCTTCTTTCGCTCGACGACAATTTGTCGAGGCACGTGTCCAGGCCTAGCTTTGTAAGGGGAGTAGACTTTGGGCTCCACATGCAACTTTTCCGGATTGTGTCGCAAAGATCCCTCCACTTCAAGATAATCGAAGTCATGTCGGGCCATAGGTCGACCTCTAGAGGCCGCCGCAGCCGTCTTTTCTTCCTCCATGTGTTATTTGCAGATAGAGAAATGAAAAATAGAAAAAACTGAGATGAATGCAATCTGCCGTATAAACAATCAATATCTTTTCTCTTCTATATGAACGGTTGGATAACCTATACAATTCAGTTTATGAGTGACAATCGTTCTTGATGACTGATTGCTTCTTGCTGATATTGCACTTGATGATCATGAACGGTTTTGATTTCGCTGTGCTCTGCTGTGCTGCTGCTTGGGAAGAAACGGCCAATCGCACACTCTGGGTCTTTTGTGTTTTACGTACGCGCGAGTCGCAGTGCAGTGGGGGAAAACTCCACCTTCCGTATTCTCCTGTTTCTGCAAAAGTCGAGATTGTTAGTTACCGCTGTGGATATTTTTCTTGCTTTGCTTTTGGAGAGACTGCAAGAAGAAAGCGCAAGATGTGCATGATATCGGTATTGAAGAAATATCCAATAGCACCATCATATCTACACCTTTTTTTCTCTCAGAATAAGATTCTGATACCTACGCTAGCCTTCTTCTTCTGTTGGTGGGTATTCTTCACAGAAAGAATTGCGTCAACTGCTGAATCACTCCGAAGCTATTGCTACCAGTTTGTTTGATCCGTTTATACTTCTCAGCTTTTTCGTTATCTATTTTTCGATTTGACCGCGAAATGTCCACAACGTATGATGAAGATGGAGAAGAGAGTGGCCCTGTTGTTGTTGAGGGAATTGAAAATGAGCCACAGCGGGTAGTGTCGCATACACCAACGTCGCAGCGGATTGAGCTGCAACCCGCCGATTTCCTGTTTGGAAAGACGCTGGGTGAAGGAGCATTCGCTAGAGTCGTTCATGCTCGCAGCAAGAGAGCGGGAACCGACTTTGCTATCAAAATTATGGAGAAGCGTCATATCAAAAAGGAAAATAAGGTAAGTCCTCGAGTGTGTGTTCCCACTTTGAATGAAACTCGTGATGATGAACTATATTCTCTGTTGAAAGACCAAACATGTTATTATGGAAAGACGAATATTGACGATGGTCTCACACCCATTCATTGTCAAATTCCACTTCGCTTTCCAAGATCCTGAGTACTTGTACATGTGCATGGAGCTCGTACCGGGTGGTATTCTTTTGGATGTTATTCAAGAGAAATTGAAAGACAACGAAACGAGAGGCATTGTAGATGTAGCGTGTGATGTCCCAACGACAAAGTTTTACATGGCTGAGACAGTAGTGGCGTTGGAATATCTTCATGGATTGGGGGTGTTGCATCGAGACTTGAAACCAGAGAGTAAGTGTCGTGGCCATTACTTGTACTCCTTGATAGTTGCCTGAATAACAAACAAATCTTTCGTTCTTTTGTTCTGTCTTTCAAAGATATCTTGGTTGATCGCACGGGACATATCAAAATTACTGACTTCGGTACGGCTGCAATTTGTTCCGACAATCAATCGCCTCGAACCAGTTTCGTAGGAACCCAAGACTATGTTTCTCCTGAAGTGTTGACCGGTGAAAGAACTGCGACCAAGGCATGTAATTTATGGGCCGTTGGTTGTATGGTGTATCAGTTATTGTCAGGGCGATCTCCCTTCAGAGCTGCCACTGAGTTCCTCACGTTCGAACTGATTATGGGTCACTTCAGAAACGAGCATCCCATCACATATCCCGACACCATTTCCTCGGATGCTCGAGATTTGATTGGGCGGCTACTGTTGCCTTCTGATAACGAACGATTGGGAGCAGGCGATGATGACAGTGAAAATGGATATCCTTCATTGAAGGCGCATCCTTTCTTCGCGGGGATTGACTGGGAGGCACTGCCAACGGTGACTCCACCATATCAGCCAATCCCTCCGAAGTTACCTGCCTCGGAGGATATGAAAGATGGAGCATCAACAGAATGGTTACTTGATGCAGATCCCACACCCATTACGCCATATTACCGCATTTCCGATGTGAAGGGAAGTGCGGACGACGGAAATCAACAGTGGAATCGGTTTTTCAAGGAAGGCGAAAGTCATGTCTTTTCTAGTACAATCTACAAGACAGTTGGCCTTTTCTCGAAAAAACGACAGCTGATTCTAACAGACACGCCCCGATTGATTTATGTTGACCCCGTGTCTATGGAACAAAAAGGTGAAATCCCGTGGACAAAATCGCATCCTATCAGTTGCTCGGTGGTACGTTGTATTGCCTTTCTGTGTTGCTCATGTGTCATGAATCGCAACTTATGCTTCTCTTGTGTGTTCCAACAGGTTAGTACTGAGAAATTCGAAGTGTTCTGTGAGACGACGAAGAGAACGTATTATTTGTCAGCGAAAGATGTCGGCGCGGAAATGTGGGCAGCCCAAATCAATGCCATGCTCAATTCCCAACTTCATCGATCAACAACCAGCAGCAACCGATAGATCTCTTTTCAGCAGGGGATCTCCTTTCCCGCCGCCTTGTTTTCTCGCCCTTCCTCCCTCCGCAACAACAACCCCCCCCCCCAACCACCACCAATACATTGGTATACAGCTCACTGTATTCCCTACATCCACCTACGATGATAGAGCGGTCCTCAGTTTCTTTTTTTCCTCACACATTTTGGTATGTGTGCACCATATAGGTTATGGTGACCTCGTAGATAGTCACTTGTCAGTTTATAGTTTATGTGTTTTGAAGCACACGTCGAATTCCGAACTCTTGTTTGGTTTGTAAGGCGGGTGTCTAACGAACATGAAAATACTTCTTGTTTTTACTTCCATTTTAAATAGAGCAACGCCTCCAACCATTACGAACGAGACAAGTGTGTTGTTATCTACAGCAATTCTTCAACATAGTATAATTAGCGAATTTCTTCGCCAAATTTGGGGGCTGGTTTGTGCTGTAACAGCTCCTTTTTGTACTCGGCCACGCGCTTCAATGTTTCAATTTCACGATCAACTTCAGATCGAAGGTTATGGACCCGGGTCAATTTCACGACATCCCGTGTCTTGACTGGTAAGGATAATTGAAAGCTTTGTTGATTCAACGTTTCTTTCAATTCAATTCGCGTTTTCTCCAATTTTAAGTATTTCTCTGAGTCGAGATTGTCCTTCATGACCTTCTGCAGGGGAATCAGAAACGGTGCATCGTCTCGAGCTGTCAGCTCTCCGGTGCAGGGATTTCTAGGTTTCCTTAGAATGAGGGAATTCTCGTCAAACGCATCTCTGCACCGTTGTTCTTTGCCCTATGCGTTGATAGTAAATCGTTAACAAACAACGTCGGAGAATCCGATGGTCCGGCACTTACGATTGTCTCCATCATAATTCTGGACATATGGGCGTTTGCATTCACTCGTGCGGGTGCCTTCGATGCAAATGAAGAAGAAACACTGGCTCCTCCTCCAACAGAGACACTTCCATCAGAAGATATTTGCTTGCCCGCGGGCATTTTTAGCTTGTGAGGACAAGGCAACCGAAATTGCCAAGAGAGAGAGAGAAAAAAAGAAGAAAAATAAAGCGACCCGCCTGGAGCTATATGATGTGAACAAGTTGGTCCTCCGAATCTTGTTGGCTTGGTGATAGGATCGCTTGATTGATGGATGACCTTGTCGTTCGTTCTTGGAGGTTTGGAGGTTTGGAGGTTTGGCGATGGATGAAACGGTTGATGCGCATTTTTATGAAACGCCAACCGCTGTTAGGGCTTCTGCATACAGTATACCAGTGAAGAGTATGGCGCAGTATGGCGCATCGCCTGCTTGTCGCACGTAGCAGGTCACAATTCTAAATACATGATAACAGAGACATGGGCAGTTATTTTACAACTTTGGTTATTGCAATTGCAATTACATCCCACGGGGTAACCAGGAGTGTGATGGCAACAGGGCGAAATGGACGGGGATCTCGACCCCCCAAGATACAGATGAAGAAAACGAACAATTACAACTCATTGTGAGCACTTTGCTTCGAGTCCAACGATGCTGTTGTCGTCGTCGTCGCGGCATGAAGAGACTGGAAATGTTCGACCAATCCTTCCACAAGACGTTGATGGGCCACTGCTTCGTCCTGAAACGCCGTTTCCCAGTGGGGCGGTTTCGACCAAATATTCAATGCCACTTGGCGGCCCGGCATAGATGAAACCTCATGGAACCAACCCGTTGGAAGGTAGAGAATATCTCCAGGTTTGATGGTCACCGACATGGTGGGAGGGGGCAGATCCTTCGGCATGGATGCGGGCGTATGCCAGCTCTTTTGCGAGAAATGAAGATTCTTAATGTCGTAGCGAACATCTTCCTCCGCAGGTGCCAACAGCTTACGTAACAAGGGATGGAACTCATTCAAGAAAGCTTCGTATTGTTCCGACTCGTGTACGTCTCGGCGCTGCAGCATATCTTGCTCACTGCTGCTGTTCTGTGCCGCCGCCGCCGTTGGTTGTACCGAGCGACGTGCTTCCCACTGTTGCTCAACGTAGTTACGGAAATATCCTTTCAAGGTGTTCACATTGAATTGCGTGGGCAAACCATCACTATTCACGTGAAAGCTTGGACTCAGCGTTCGCATCTCCCGGAAATGGCAGGGATGCCACAAATCGAAACGCTTCTCACCCTCCAGAACAATGTACAAGTTATCCACTGCATCCCGATGCAAACGACTGGCCGTTGGGCGAAGATGAGGATGAGGTGCGGTCGCGGATTGCAACCGTGTGTTACTCATCCACATATTGATGTCGGTGAGGTTGTTTCGAATAAATCGGAAGATAGTGTCATCCTCGGTGATGCTCAAATCGTCTTCGAAAAAATGCAGCGGCGTACGAAATGGGAACTTCCCGGACCGAGGATCCTGGACATTGATGTATACCGATTCAAAAGTATCCAGATTCTGAAGCTGCTGATCAAGTAATTGACGGAAGAGCATAGTGCTACGACGTGCTCCGATCGACAATCCAAACGCAACACACGGGCGATCATAATCTTCTGGAGTGACCAACGACAGATCGGATTCCAACAAGTCGTTGTCGCAATGTTCGAAGGTGTTCGATTCGATCAATACATCTTCTTCTTCGTCCACTCGTTCCTTAAAATACTCAAAATTGATCCGATTAGAATTGGGCTCGTACCAGCGATCATGCACGTGCCAATGCAGAGCCTCCGAAATCGCCTGGATACTTCCCGCTTCTATTTTGATGGGAATACGCGAAAAGGACTCGAATTCTTCGGGAGACATCATGTGATCCAAGGTATGAATGGTTTGCCCTGACTCTGGCACCCTTTCGCAGTGATTGAGCTCAGGATAAGACACTGTGTGCAAGTCTCGACGAGCGTAAATAGCTTCTTCCAACTCGAAAACTTCTTTGGGAAACCATTCGCTGGCAGCTGGATCTTCGCCTGACGCGATTTTGTAAGACTTCCACATTGCAGCCAAACTGAATTCGAATGGATTCGTCTGCAACGATTTTTCCGTCTCGAGCATCGCCTCTTCTTGTCTACCCAATGCCAGCAGCGCTGTAATATAATCCTTTCTCGCATGGAATATTTCTTTAGCGGTGGCAGTAGCATCCCTGGAAGCATTTCCATAGAAGCATTCATGAAGAGCGGTCGCCGCTGTTTCAGCATCGGCAACTTCAGGGTGTATCGACCACATGCCAAGATAGAATTGAAAGTGGAAGTTGTCAGGAACCATGGCAGCCAGATGTTTTGCATGACGAGCAGCAGTACGTTGTCGTTTCATGCCCATTTGGATGTGCCGAAAGGCTAAGAAGTAGAGTCCTTCGTGAACGGTCAATCTGATTTGTGCTGGCAGAAATCTGTCCTGCAAGACCAATTCGCAAGAAAATTCTGCATCTTCATCATACTTCAAATTACGCTGCAAGCCTTCGACAAGAGGACTCGAGCTTGGAGATGTCAGAAATGGGGCACAAATGGCTTCTTCTTTGGCATTTCGTTGGGAAGCTACCAACGACAACAGGCCCACGAGAACGAACGTTACGTGCCACATAACTCAACCAATAACAATCAAAGAACTACAATTGTTGATAGCAATGCAATACAATCAATCTGTTTTGAATAAATATGAATAGATCTTGCGTCGATCCCAGGGGGTCGATCGAAGCCGCGAGTCGTCGTCGTCGTCGTCGTCGTCGTCGTCGTCGTCGTCGTCGTCAATCTCTGCTGTCAGTACAGTGTAGTACGCTGTTATTATTATTCATACTGAGAAGCAGTAGATAAGGCTTTCAATGCTCTCCAAATTATATTGATTAACTACAACAACAACTAACCATGGGCTATGTATGATGCAAACATAGGCACTACTGTAGTTGAAAAAAATTCACTGATGAGAGTACCGTATGGCGACAAGCGAAGAATAGATGTGTCAAAATGGAACGAAAGATCGGATGGCGTATCCGTAAATTCTTAAATATGCCAGTCAGGACAGACTATAGGTTGGAGATATTCTAATTAGCTTTAATTTTCACCTGCTGTTCCGTGAGACTCTGCCTTTCGTTGTGCAAGACTGTTTCGTAGAACTTCTTCAGCAGCTCCGGAGAAGCCATAATTTGGGCATGAGAAAAGCCATCCCAGCAAACCACTTCAAGAGGGCTCACTTCTTGCTTTCCATTTGATGAGGTTGCTAGGCGGCTGCGAGCATGTTGGCAATTCTGCAAATAGACCGCTTGTAGCGGTGGATTCGTAATTTCGTCTTCCGTCGCCAGACCCATCACAATACCGATGTTGGACGGTATATTCTCCACCCAAAGGATATTTTGATGCCACACAAAGTTTCGACGAAGAGCATATGATATCGTAATTTCGCGAGCCACAAAGTAATAGAGAAAATATTGCATCCATGTTTTCGGAACGCCGTATATCAACTTGGCAGCGGCATCGGGAAGGAAGAGGAGCACGGATACGGGGTCAAGCAATGTGATGTGAGAGATGATGTCTGGTGCTTGTTGTACGAGCCAAGCAGTGGTGATGGAACCAAATGAATGACCGACCAATGAAACCTTGTCAATACTGTGGCGCCGAAGAATCGCTGTAACACTGGTTGAGAATTGCTGGACACTTGGCATGAAAAAGAACATGGATTTTACTTTCACTGCATCCAAGTCCACCAAAAGAATACCTCGATGAGGATCTGTGGAGAAAATGCGAATGAGCTGATAGTAGATCGACCAACCGGGACTAATTCCGTGGAGAATCAAAAACGGAGGAAGCTTGCAAATGGTCGAGTCTCCTTTCCGATACCAATAACTCAGACCCTCCACTTCAAAAAATGCAAATCCCGCGGGAATCAAAAACATTTGGTTGAAAAGAACCTCTGTCAGCATATTCGTGAAATACAGGATCAATGGACGATGAATGTGCGAGACAGGTTCGATCGTTACTGCGCAATGGGATACTTCGTCGTTGAATCCTGGTTTAATATTTTTCATTTCTGGGTACTTACTTTGGATTCTGATCAACAATTCGGATACGCCCTGTATTTCAGTGTCGTCCAAATCAGGGAGGGACTTTCCGAACATACCCCACGCCATGAACGATTTCAGATTCCCTTCGCGAATATCTTCTAGTGGAGAACCATGAAAGAAACCCTCGAAGTAATTTTTGAACGTGTAGTTCGGCAGGGTATCTACAACTGAGAGTATTTGCATGAAGAACTCAATCGGCGGTATTTCTGTAGGAACAGGCTTCCTGTACTTTTGCAGTTGAGGAATCATGAAGTGCGTCACAACAAAGTAAAAGATAGCCTCCAAAATGATCCATATCGCAACTGTAAAACTTATTCCCCATTTGAAATCGATCAACTCCAGGAAGAGTTGCTTCTGCAACCACCAGCAAATTTCTTTGCCATACTGAGAAAGGTCGTATCCTGCCATGCGTGAATGGATACCAACCAAATGCACGACAAGCAAGGACAATGGATGTCACAAATAAAGCTACAACCTTGCCAATCTTTCTTTCGGTTGTAAATTTTTTGACATCCGATGGTTTCAATCAACTCATTCCTCATTCCTGCGTCTTTCTGCTTCCCCAGCAGGTTCCCCCTCCGCCGTCGTCATCATGTGCAGTTTACCGCGAGGCACGAGGGCGGTAAACTGCCTCACAGAAGGAGGCATCACTGCGAATAGCATTACGTTCATGAAACCATTTCTGAACTTCAATGGCGGTGTCTCATTATCAAATATACAGGAGATATAAATGAAAACTCCGATTAAGTGTGTAAATCGCCGTCGTATCATTCCAGTGACACACTGTGAACCATCACTGGCGATTTCTTCTATGTACAAATATATACTAAAAAAAAGGTGGCCAAATTCATTTATCCAAAACACGCTTGAATTGTGTAAATGATCTCGCCAAGGAACGATATTGGCCCGGGTCTTGCAAATACAACAACAGCGTGCCCATATGCATTTGTTGTAAGCGAGGGAGCTTCTGAAACTTGTGCAAGGTCGCTTTGTCCGATAAATCATCGAGGGTGAACATTTTCTTTTCCAGCGGCAATTCACTGTCACGCAATTGTTCCCACTTCCATTGCCAGCTTCGGTATATTTCACACATTTCTTGCGGGAGCCATTCAATGCATCGTGTCGGAGACCACAGCTTCGATGGCACATTCACCATGTTGTACATGTGGCGAAGTAAACTCTCCAAATTATGCGCAAACAAATCGTCTTTGAAATCAATTTGCAAGTCGGCACGTTCCTCTTCCGTCAACCGATCAAGACCTTGCCACAAACGTGCCAAGTGCAACATGCGACACGAGCCATCCAATGCTCGGATAAACAACGGGTGGACAACACCGGGCTCTTTCAATTGGACATCCGGAGCACGATACGGATAGCCATCAAACATGGTTACATTGACGGTGACGAAGAATGGGACACTGATCGATTGGGGTGCTGCACCTTCCATCGCAATAGACTCTGGTTGCACTTGAATAGCAACCACACACAGCACGGGTGAGCCACCAAACGACAAGATGGAGCATCCTTTGGGTGGATTCAATCCAACTTCTTCGATTTCTTCAAACAAATGCAATTGTCGCTTTGCTTCGGTCAATGCTCTCACCAACAAGGCACCAGCAGGTGAATCCAAAAACTCTTTGGACATCGTTCCTCGCTGCAAACGATAAATGAGCACGAGAAATTCCACAAAATCCAAGGTCCCACCTCCATCTAAATCAAACATCGACACGATCTCTGCGGCTTCTGCTTTAGAGACTTGATAACCACCGGGTGCACCTTCACCACAGAAACTATTCAAGAGCAATTGCAATTCGTCGGAATCAATGCTCCCACCGCCATCGATGTCAATCAACATGAAATGATGCTGATACAGAAGAATTTCTGCTTGCGAAAATTCTTGTTGTAGCCACAAGGGCACTGGGTATTTGATCAAATGTGCCAAAGGTCCAGTAATCAGATCTTCATCCTTTTGTAGCCTTTTCATTAACGGCAGCACTGAATCCAAGGATTCCACCAACAAGTGCTTTGCCACGTTCCACGACTCAATGGCAACTTTGGATAGATCATACACGATTCCAGCCTCTTTCATCACTTCTAATAAATCACCCACACGTAGTCTTCCACCCGGCCGTTTGACTAAAACGCGTGAAAACGCGACATTCAATCGAAACAAATCGCGTCGTGAAAATCCATCATCTTCGTCCTCGCTGCCATCATTATCGGGTTGCATATCTTGACTACTTTCTGCTTCAGTGATTATTTGTGAGGAAGCATCATCAGTAGAAAGGAATCTATGCGCCCTTTCTTCAATCGGATCCAAGACAAACTTCATGTCAACGTGACCGGACTGCGGAACACCCGATTTAGGACGATTTCGACGCTTGTCGAAAAGCGGCGCTAAAAAGTCCAAGTTGAACACTCCATCGGCAGTTGCAATCGATGTACTTCCATCGTGCCCCAAATTCCCCTCGTGCGTATTCGTATACGCATATGAACATACTACCTGACATGCAGCATGCGCACAACAGCGATTCAGCATGATTGGCTTGCTTGGGTTTGTTTTTGCAATGTTTCCGTCCACGAGTCGACCGCCGTACGACATTTTTGCGGCAGAAACGTCCTTATTTGCTGTAGGAGCCAATAATGTTGCTGTCGTTGATTCAGACTTGCTGTGACGTTGCAGAATTTGAAGCAATTCGGAGAAATTGACCCAATCATCTGGATCCCACTTTCCAAGCTCTTTCCACAGTGACTTTTCATCGACATCAAATTTAATTTGCTCTGAGTTGATTTGTCGAATCCATTTGGCGAGGTCTCTGATGGAATTTATTTTCACCAGCTGACTGACTGAGTCAACTGCGCCGGTTGACAGGAGAATTTGCCACATCTCTGTGATAATATCTTCACCGAAAAACTTCAATATGGCGGGAGGAAGAGTTGTACTGATAGCAGTAGTCCGCCCATCATCTGACGCAAAAGTAGATTGTCGAGATAAATGATTGGTGCTCTGATAGGACAGTCCTGACATTGCTGTATTCTGACGAAAACTTCTCCGAACCGGTATTGAATCAAAAGTTAGACCGCTGTTCACTGTATTCTGGCGTGTATTCCATTTCGATTTAAATGTTGACTGAAAATCACGCAGGCTTTTTGAGTCACCGCTGGACTGCTGGGGAGGAATGCTCTTTAGCTTGACATTGCCCGAGAAGAAATTTGATCGTTTGTGATCTACAAGTCTGTCTGGCTCAGTAACTGTTATCTCTTCATATGCAGAAGGGTAGGTGATCTTTCTCGGCGACGCTAGGAGAGCATCGCCTTCTTCAGCAGCCGATTCCAAATTCTTGGGCAAGTCAGATTCGTCATCAGACCAATCTAGCTCATCAACATTGACATGCTGCATGATCGGATACGTTCAGCACAGTTCACCAAGACTGCAACACAGGATAGAAGACCGTAACAGTTAAATGCTCGTTTTATTTGGTAGGAACTCCAAATTCTGTTTGTGGAAATTGTCGTCTATCGGATAAGACTCTAAAAGCAATCAATCGACATATATCGACATCAACAACCGATCTGACCGGCTTCGCAACTCACAGGACCAAGAAAACGAAACGGCCCAATTTCAGCTGGACCAAATGTCACGCGGAAATTGAAACGTATAGTACAACTTAGTGTGATTAAAATCGATTACTTATAGATATACAAGTGTGCATTTAGTGCGCCATCCGAATGGGGAATATTCTTGGTCGGAGGTGGCGATATTTTATTGGACGGAAACGATGCGGTGATTACCAGGACAGGGAAATTATGACACATCTTGAAGCAATTGAAATTGACTACAGTGAAGATGGAGGCTGCTGCTACTACTGACGAGTCTGGACCGTCGAAGGAATCAATTCAAGTTGTCGACCAGTTCCGTATAGTGGACAGGAAAATCAAGGCGTTGGTGAAGCGGGCAGAATTGGAAAGTACCGCGAAACAACGGAAAAAGCGTGCATGGGAAGAATCACAAGGAGTTGGTCGGTCACAGGAAGAGTGGAAAGACGCTTGGGATGATATTGTGGATGTCGTGAGATCAGAGGAACAAGTTCGCTACGTGGCAACTTTACCGAAGTGCTGCGCTCTTGATGATCACGAGTGCAGCTGCGCGGGTGAAACAAAAGTATTCGAATTGAGGAGCTATCCACCCGGTCTATTCATTGTTCGCAACGCACTCTGTAAAGGCCAGCAACATAAATGGGCAAAAGTTGCCCTAGAAGACTACAGCAGAGAGGACCATACGAATTTATCAAATCTCTCCAAGCTTGCAGAATCTGACGCAGAAGCCTCTGGAAACTATAAAGTAGGAGACTTTGACGATATTTGGAGGAAGTCATGCGCCGATAATGACGGATTCCAACGGTTCCGTCGGCTGAGATGGAGCTGTTTGGGCTACCACTACGGTAAGCGATTCTCCCATTGTCCCTGCCAAAACATTTCGCCTCAATGAATTATGGTTTGCAGATTGGACCCATCGGTGTTACCAAAAGAATCTAAAGTCGACATTTCCAGAGGAGCTTTCAAATTTTTGTCAACAAATTGCCCAAGCAGTTGATCAGGACATTGTGCCGGAGGCGGCTATCGTAAACTACTATCCTGTTGGTTCTTGCATGGGCGGCCATATTGATGATGCCGAGCACGATCTCGAAAAGCCTATTATTTCGCTTAGTTTGGGTCGGACTGCGATTTTTCTTATCGGTGGCCAAAAGAAGGATGTTGCCCCCACACCTATTTTGTTGCGCAGTGGTGATGCGGTCATGATGACCGGTGAAAGCCGTCTATGTTACCATGGAGTTG
The DNA here is from genome assembly GCA_008000375.1 of Poteriospumella lacustris. NCBI lineage: Eukaryota > Chrysophyceae > Chromulinales > Dinobryaceae > Poteriospumella > Poteriospumella lacustris. Next base: position 175,458 of record SMOI01000002.1, read on the forward strand.
GGGGGATTTTATCAGCTTCGGCAGAAGAATATTTGACTGGCGACAAGCCATTTGTCACATTCAGTGGAGAAGGAATGGACGCAGCCGACCGATATGTTTCTGAGTATTTGCAGCTTCACCGGATTAACATGAACGTTCGACAAGTTAGAATTGGCTTGAGCGATGATAATTGGATAGATAAGACCGGATCCGGTTATCAAGCGGTGTAATGCGACCAATCTAATCAAATTACCACTCTCTATAAGCGCCAGACGAATCATATTTACAATACAGAACTTCGAACTACGAATCATTGGGGATAGCAGTGTCGATTGATCCCCCGTCACCCCCTTCATCATTCGCCTCGGATGCCTCTGCATAATTTTCGCCTTCTTGGGCTTTGTAATCATTGTCAGTGTTTCCAGATTCTCTTCCCGCATCCCATTCTTCGCCTTCCTGATCGGCATTTTCAGCATCGTCATTGGCCGCATCGTTATCGTGCTCGAGCTTCGATTCCAACAAAGTAAGAATATGCTCGAGTTGGTCCAGTTGAGACTTTCTGGTGATAATATCGTTTTCAATTGCAACAATTGACTCCTGGGTGGTTGCCATACTGTCCGTGATCTCGCCAATCTTTCGCTTCAAAGAGCTGAGACTACTATGTTGATTAACTTCCGCAGCAACTGTCTCAATCTGAATACGGTGCTTTCGGATTTCTTGTTCCTGCTTCAATTCAATCAAAAGCTGGTGTATTTCTTTCCTTGTACAATCAATTTTCTCTTGTACAACACCTTCCAAACGATCATACTCGGCAAGTTGGTCAGCGGACGAGCGCAGCAATCGGCATGACTTGTTCAAATCCAAACGGTATACGAAGATTTCTCTCAGAAAGGCTGCAACAGCGCTCTTTGCTGATTCGGAAGTGCTAAATGCCTTAAAGTTATTCAACTTCGCGGCACATCGAGCAAGTGATGACGCCTGACCAATAGCAGTATCCTTGGTTACAAGACGGAGCTCAAGGATTTTGTTATCGAGCGACATTTGGCGATCAGCAAAACTTCGCAACAACTGTTCGAAGGTGAAGACGACCCAAATGAACTGATACGATTGTGATTTACATGCTGTTATTCGTAGCCTGCTGAGCTTGTTTGTTGATGAGGACGACGATGTGACAAAAAATAGTCCGTGACAAGATGTCGTTCCGAGATAAATTAAATCCGAAATCAGCAAAAGTTCTGCACTGTTTGCTGTTGTGGCGCTGGTGCATCGGCTGGCAAAAATGGACGAGAGATGACTATTGCTTGAAAAGAAAGAGAACCGGCCATCAATGCTGTCTGGATAGTGATTCACTTTATCCTCTTTGCTTCATCGTTTTGCTCTGTTCCGATACTTTGCATCGACCAGCGTTGCAGCTTCTAATCTAGACGCAAAAAGTTATATCGAAGTCTTCTGTTGACACAACAACCTCGCGAAGTTACTTCCCTTGCATCCTGAATCATGTTCAACATCACCAAGAAATTCATCGCCTCTGTTATCAAGCCGACCGTATTTCCCACACGGAACTTTGGCCGTACATCGTTCGCTGCGGCGGGATTTGATGATTTCAAGGACAACACTGATGAAGTCATGTCAGCTGGTCGTGCGTGGACGGCAACGGATCTCCGTAAAAAGGTATGCCCAAGTTTCTGTTTGTGCTTCCGTTTCTCTGTATAGTCTTATGCTTTCCTGTTTTCAGAGTTTCAATGATTTACATGCTTTGTGGTGGGTCCTTTACAAGGAGAGAAATCTCTTGCTTACGGCTCGGCATGCGCACAGGCAAAGACTTGTTCCTCTGCCGCCCTTAGAAGAAAACAGATATATCCGAGTAAAGAGATCCATGGCCGCGGTTAAGGTGGTCCTGAATGAGCGAAAAAGAATCCAGATGTTTCTAAAGCTAGCATCTAAAGAAGAGGCACCGAAGTCCGAGAGCGCCTAAGCTCGTATTTTCATCTGTAATAGTTGTCTAAATATTGATTATAGCATCTCCCAACAGAATATTTTCGAAATGGACACTACTTCCGTATTTACAACAGTTCACTGATATTTTTTTGTGGCGAACATCTCCATGATTCAGCAGATACATATATCGATCCAGAAACTCAGATTCATGCTAATTGACCCGCGTAGCCAAACGTTACTATGCTGTCTTTCCCGGTTCGCTCGGTGAGTTAGTCTGAGGCTTCTTCCCTCCTGGCGTGATTTCTGGTCGCTCTTTAGGCGTAGGTGGAACACTGAGCTCCTCATCAGTTATCATGAAATAGTTGTCCAATTTGCGGTAAAAATATCTTTGAAAGGGTGTAAAGATATGTTCATGTCGCCCATGGTCCGCCATCATGGCATGAAACCCAACCAGTGTACAAGAGTACACGGATATCACTTGAATTGTACGGCCGTACTTAGCATCACCAGGACGAAATAAATTGTTTCCCATGATTCCAATGCAAAAATTTCTTAAACTATATCCGACAATACACTCTAGACGCCCAGAAACCTCCTATCTCTATGATCACACAGAAGCGAATTGGTGCCTGAAAAACTCACAGCACTGCAAACTTCAGACGGATGAATCACCAGCGCACACTGCCAGCCAACTTCGACGACAACGCAGTAGAAACCTCTGCTATTCACCGAAACCAGACAATGAAAGTGAATGTGACGATAATATCGTCGACAAATAAGTAACATTCATCATGTGTGTGTGAGGAGTTTGTCTCATATGCCCAGACTCCCAGGTATTCCAAGTCCCACCAGATGTGGTCTGCCAGCCACAAAGAACGTTCTTTGTGGACAAATTTACCGGCAAACTTCTTATTTTTTGTGACCCTGCTCTCGGAGTTTCGCCTTCGTCTCTCCCAGCAATCGCACAGCTTCGAAAAGAACTCTTATCCCACGCTCGATGCTTTGATCGATGCGGTTGAAAAATCACAATTGAAATAAATTACTTTACAGTGAGGTAAAGGAATAATTTCCACAACGATTTTCGAAAGCGATTTCAAGCAATAAAATGACAACTGTCAAAGTCTCGTACGGGTCTGAAACCCGCCGCATTACCCTTGGTTCGGAGGAGTCACGAGGATGGTCTTCTTTCACCGGGTTTGTGGGAACCGTCAAAAGTCTTTTTCCCCAATTAAGCAACAAGAATGTTTCATTGGTGTGGTTTGATGAGGAAGGCGATAAAATCACTGTCTCCAGTGAAGCGGAGTTTCAAGAAGCAGTACGCTTCATGAAACCCTCTTCTGCCGGAAAACAGTTACTTCGCTTTGAGATTCTTCCATCTTCGGAGGGATCTTCAAAGGGAAATGCTTCTTTTGAAGTTGTAGTCCATCGAGGAATCACTTGTGACGAATGTCACATGTCTCCCATTCGTGGCATTCGCTACAAGTGCACTGTCCGAGATGACTACGACCTCTGTGAAACTTGCGAGGCGAAGCAAGTGCAACCTTATCCTATGGTTAAGATTGTTAATCCATCCCATGCTCCGGCGACCCTGATTTACGCCTTCCGTGACCAGGAGGAGCGTGGTCAAGGTGGTTGCCCTTGGCGCCGTGGAGGATGCAGACGTTTCGGTGCTCCCGCGGCCCCATGTGCTGCTGCCGCTGCTGCTCCAGCTGCTGCACCTCAGGCTGCGGGACCAACTGGACCAGCATGCCCAACTCGCCCTTGCCAAGCGCAGTCTGAGGAAACTCCTCGTTGGAAGGCGCGTTGGGATCGTAGACAGGAACGTTGCGGACGTCGCTTGAACGAAGCGGTCGCTCCTTTCGTTGCTGCCTTCGACAAAATGGTGCAAAACCCGAGCTCTATTGGAACTGATGGTGCTGGGGACGTTGCCAAGGCTTTCACTGAAGCTGTTCAAGGCCTGTCTGGTGTTGTCGCAGTCGCACTCGGCTCTGAGGATGAGTCCCCCGCCGCTGCGCCTTCCACCAAGGAGGCTCAAGAGGCTTTGGAGGAGCAATTGATGCAGGAAGCGTTGCAAGAGTCGATTTTGCTTCATGAGGTGTCTACCGCGTTTGCTGGAGTGGAAAGCAACAATGTGGAGACCTCCTCTACCGCAACTGCTGCTGCTGTTGCAGTTGCAACTCCTGCCCCTGCACCAGCTCCTGTTGTGTCTGCGACGCCTTTGCCCAAGCCCGCGTTGCGTTTCATCAACGATGTGTCTTTCGTTGACGGTACTGCTGTTCAACCGGGTGCTTCGTTCCGCAAGGTTTGGCGCGTTCGCAATGATGGAACGCACGCCTGGCCTGCTGACGTGGTGCTTGTGTCTGCCGGTGGAGACCTTATGTGCACCGAGGACATGAAGGAAACTCTCCCTGTCTTGGCTGTTGGCGAGGAGCGTGATATTGGTGTGGACTTGCGAGCGCCGTCAAAGCCGGGATTGTACACTGGTTACTTCCGTGCTCAGACCAAGGAGAAGCAATTCTTCGGCCATCGTTTGTGGGCTACGGTCTTGGTCTCCGAGCCACCTGCAGTTGTCCCTCCCGTTGTTCCTGACGTAATCGTTGAGACAGTCGAGGAAGAATGGACTAACGTTGGATCGTCCGCGTCGTCGCCGGTGGCTAATGAGCCCGTTGTGGCGACCGCCGCCCCAGCGTCTGCAGCGCCCGCGCCTGCGCCTGCTACCGCTTCTCCTGCCCCTGTTCAGCCTTTGCATTTGCTCTGGCGCAAGGAGTTGGCGATCCTCGCGGACATGGGATTCGTCGATGCCGATGTGAACGTTCCGCTGTTGCGTCGCCACCTGAACGACTCTCCTGTCGTCTTGCGGGGTGATCGCGACGCCGTCCCTGACGCGCAGGGAATGCAGCGTGTGATCACCGATCTCTTGACCATGTAAAAAGCGTCGAGAAGCTCTGCATTGCCCAAGTGCCCCCATATCCAGTACCCCCCCCCCCATCAAGATACGCATGCCATGGATTTTCACGTACAGAAACAAGTTCCCCCCGAAGAAACAACTTCTCATCGCTGTTTTGCAAAGCCACCGTAAACGAAGCCATTTGCTTACCGGTGCTTTCTTTCAGACATCGCGATTTTATCGCCTCCCTAACGTCCTAACTTACTGACCACACCCCAACCCCCGTCAGCCTTTGCTCGCTTTGATTGTTTGTTTTTTCAACGTTTATAGTTAATGCGCGGAATGATTGTTGTGCGGGTGTATGCATGCTACAGAGTAGACAGAACTAGGATCGACATTGACAGACATCAGTGGCAGAGGTCGGATCACACAGATAGATGAGCCACAGGCTGTTGTGGACTCAAACTGAACAAAAAAAATATGGGAAAAAGCAAAAAGAACACGAGAGACGACAGCGTCGACGTGGCCCACGCTGCTGCTGCTGCCGCCGCCGCCGCCGCCGCCGCCGCCGCCGCCGCCGCCGCAGCCGCTGCTGCTGCTGCTCAGAGAGTGATGGGGCGCGTCTCGTCCTCACCCCCGAACATGCGGCTATAGGCCCGCATTTCTCGCTTGCGCTGTTGTTCCAAGGCACGCTTGGCCTCTTGGAGCTTCTTCGCGATGGCCGCATCCTTCGGCTGCAACGTGGCGGCTTCCTGGAACGAGTGAATGGCTTGTTCGTACAAATGCAAGTGCATGGCACAGGTACCCCGCCGGAAATACAACTTGACATCGATCCGTGCAGCGTCCAGCCCCAAGACCCGGGCGAACTGGAAGGCATCTTCACAGACGTACAGTCCATCTTGATACTTCTCCATCGCAACAAACGTCGCCGCCAAATTGCTGTAGATCGTCAACATCAACTCGACCAAATGCGTATCGTAGATGTACGTCATCAACGCGTAGGCCTCTCGATGAAGATGTTCGCCCATCGCTGGGTGAAGGTCCCATCGCAAATAGTCGTCGGTGGTTTCGAATTGGATCGTCGTCGTCGTCGATGTCGATGGGTCGAGGTCGTCGCCACTGAGGTCGTCGTCACTGCGGTCGTCGTCTTCCTTCGCGTCGGCCTCGACGATGTCGTCGTTGGTTTTTTCGTCGATGGTATCGGGGAGGATCGTGCGTACGAATCGCAACGGCGACGAGCCCGGTGGGGTAAACGATGGCGAATGGACACGCGGCTTCTTCGCGTCGTGTCGATCTTCGTCGTCGATGAGAGCGTCCCGATCGGATTCAGCGGCTGGCATCGCCAACGCCGCTGGAACCGATACCGATGCCAACGCAACATCAGCAGCAGCGGCAGATGCGTCGCTGTCAGCAGAAGCACCTTCAACGGGCGGCGTCGACTCCTCCGCGGGGACCAAGTCGCCCACGGCAGATCCACCAGCAGCGGCATCACCATCGCCAGGGACACCATCGTCAGCAGCCATCGTTTCGACGGGGGTCTCGGACGCCGCCGCCTCCTCCTTCGTCACCGCATCAGCTGCGGCAGCTGCAGCAGCTGTGACGTCGACAGAAGCGGCTGCTGTGGGAGGCTGTGGGTGTCGTTGATTCGCACGTTCCCGTCGCTGCTCACGACGACGTCGCCATTGGCTACGGAGCATCTTTCGCGTCTCGGGGTCGTACAACGAGATCCCACGGAACCATTGCTTGCAGTCGTCCTGCAGGGCCCAGGCATCGTTCTCTGCGTCTTCGGGGTGCACCGTCAACGCCTGCAGCCTCTCTCGGAGACTCGCTGGCGGCGGGGGCGACGACGATGATGTCGCCTTCGCAGTCGTCGTCGTCGTCGTCGTCGATGAGGCTGGATCAGTAGCCGTGGCGGCCTCCGGTGCACTCGCCGAGCGGGTAGCGGTGGCCATGACAATGCGACGACCCGCTTCGTCCGACACGGCGATCTCCCGCAGCGGCCGCTGCTGCTCCGCGGGTGGTGGCGGTGGAGGAGGAGGCCGTGCACCGCCACACTGGCCACACGCCTCTGCCTCGTTGCCGCCGTCGTCGTGGTGACCACCTGCAGCGGCCGCTGTAGCGTTCTTCTCGCCGCCGTCGCTGTCGCCGTGGCCGTCCCCTTCATCGTCTGCATCGCCGGCATCGCCGGCATCAGTGTCGAGGTTCGTTCGTGTGGTACGTTGACCTTCTCCATCATCGACGGCGGCAGCGGCCGTGTTGGCGACGGCGGCTGTCTGCTCGCCTCGGGCATTGCGGCGGCTGAGCCACACGTTGCTGTCTCCGTCATCGTCAACGACGTCGTTGTCATCGCCGCCATCGTCGTCACCGTCGTCTGCATCGGACGATTCCAACTCCGACGAGACCGGCGACGTCTCACTGCGAACGAGACGGTGCGGTCCCTGCGGATGCAACGTCACCTTCCGCCAATAACGACGGCTGATGCGACGCATGTGACGACGTCGTGAGGCGTCGTGTTTGGCTAGGAGCACGTCCTTTCGTTCGAGGCCGAATTCGGGCGCAAAGAAGCGTGCGATGTTGCCCTGCAGAGCGTTGTCGTCGATCTCGCTGTCTTGGTTCGTCACTGGTGGGTCCTCCTCCGCCGCCGACCGACCGCTCGGTGCTTGACGTCGAGCCGCGGCGTCACCGGCCGCCGCCCCCGTCGCCGTCGCACCCGCCGTCGTCGCCCCCGCTGCCGCCGTCGCCCGTGGCCGTCGTACACGACGACGAGGGCGGTCCGACGAGGAAGTCGAGGCACTCGCTGCTGCGGCGGCGGCGGTAGCGGCCGCACGGGCTGCTGCAGCTGCGCCGACCGACACTTGAAAGATGCCCGCCCGCTGCAGCACCTGGGCCGCGGTCTGCCCCGTGTGGCCCTCCTCGTCGTCGCCACTGCCGTCGCCGTCGTCGTCAGCAGCAGACAGCCCGTGGCTGTAGCGTCGCAACAGCTCGCGTACGGCCGGTGCCGCTTCGGGATGCGCGCGTAAGAATGCATGCGCATCGACACCGCCCATCATTTGACTCGCCGCGACGCGTAAACCCATCGCGACATCGTCGTCGTCCGCATCGTCGCTGTCGCCGCGCAACAGACCCAAATCATCGTCGTCGCCCTCGTCCTCTTCGTCGTAGTCCTCTTCGGAGTCGTTCATCGCTTCGTCCTCGTCCACGTCGTCGTCAGCGTCCACCGCCGAGGACGACGCCGTCGACCACACCGTGTCCCCGGCACTGCCGCCGCTCCCACTGGACCCGCTGCCGCTACTCGCGGTGCTCGACGCGGCAGACGATGGGCCACTGTCGGTGTCCATGGCACCGCTGCTGCTGCTCGCGGTGGCTAACGCTGCAGACGCGACGGTGCTGTCGTTCTCGTCATCGAAGCCACCGCTGCCGCTGCCGCTGCCGCCAGGCGCTGTTGGCTCCGCAGCTGTCGCTGTCGCTGTCGCTGTACCCGCCGCTGTCGCTGCCGACGGTGCCGACGGTGCCGACGGCGCGGGGCCCAATCGCAGACGCTCGCGGTCGACCGGGATGCCCAATCGCTCCAACTCCGCGGCCATTTGCAGACGCTGGCGACGACTCAACGACTCCACCGTACTGAACGGGCTCTTCTTCACTTGTGGCGCGTGCAGATCATACAACGGCCGCGGCAGGCGCCGCAAGCGCTCGTCGTGGGACAGTTTCGTCCACGTTTCCATCGGGACGTTGTCCCGTACGGCCATCGACGACAGCTACAGAGAACGAGAGAGAGAGAGAGACACACACACGGAGAGGCACGCACACACGTTACCACGAGCACAGCGAAACGGCGAAACAGCGAACCAGCGAATAAAACAGACAACGTACCGACTTCACCAGTCGCAGCTGCAGCACATACTCCACATAGCGTTGCGCCTTGCAATAGAAGAAATGCGCATGGGCATAGTCCTTGTTGCGAAAGGCGCGCGACCCGATGGCTTTGGCTTCTTCGGCGGTGCGGCAGAGATCCAAGACGGGCAGAAACAAGAAGTTGAAGAGTTTCGCCCGCTGTTTGTCCAGTCCGCGGAAGGGGAAGTACGAGAAATAGTCCATCGATTGGCCGACGAGCGTCGACGTGCGCATTTCGGCGATGATCCAAAACCGACGCAACAAACGCTGCCAAAAGGCGTTGGGCTTCGATTGCCACGGGCGCCAATGCTTCACGGTCGAGAACACGTAGTCTGCCATCATTCTACACAGCGAGAGGAGGAGGAAGAAGAGGAGAAGAGGTGAGAGGGGGGTGAAGGGTGAGAGCAGACGCGTCGACAGAGACAGAGAGGGAAACGTACTTGGCACTGACGCTTTGGCGCAAGCTTAAATGCAACGCATCGGACGGCATATAGGCGCCATAATCCTGTTGGAAATACTCTTGAAACCGCTCTTGGGACCGCGCAGGCAGCACCACATCCAAGCCCACTTTGCATTGGCGCAAGATCAACGCCGTACTCACGTAGTCCCAGGCGAAGACGACGATGTGCTTCACCTCGGGACGCTCCAAGAAGTCCGGCAACACGATACCGATGCTTTTCTAGGGATATACAGGACAACACACGTCAAGCGCCCACCTCCATCACAACACAGGGTGCGGCTCAGAACGTACCTTCGTCTCCTCCAACAGATGCGGCAAGGACGCCAACGAACAATACGGCGATCGAATCCGCGACGAGGTCAAGCTCTGCGACAAGGAGAGTCGTGTATACCGACTGCGATCCCGGGGTCCTTCGTGACGACACAGTTGATACCGACGGTTCCCCGCCGTGACGGTCTCCCCATCGCTCCCGACGATGTCTCGATCTGGATCACGGACCGCCCACAGCTTCGCCGTGGAATCAATGCCATAACTCACCAACATCAAGTCATGGGGATGGGGAGCGGCACCATTGCAGGTACGCGTATCGGCCTTGAGAATGTTGAGGACAGGGCAGGTAATGGCATCGAGCCAATGGTCCTGGTTCCCATCTCGCACTCGCATACCGGGCACAGAACGTGGCGACGACGTCCAGATCCACATGTGACCCGTATCGGAACCCGCCACCACAAATTCATCCCGTTGACCAAAGAAACTCACCGATTTCAAAAACGTTGCGTGATTCGCATGGCCCCCAATGATCGAGCGGCAGCCGAGGCAGTGGTGGTCGTTGTCGTCGTAGAAGTCAAACGTATAGATTTGATCGTTTTGAAAACTGGCCACAAAGCGTTGCCCGTTCTTCGACATATCCAGCCCCGAGATTGAGGCGATACGATGTGCTCGGATCCCTTCGACTTTACGGACGGAATCTTTCAAATCACTCATGGGATGCGTCGTGGACAAGCCATACGGATGGGTCAACGTTGACTGTTGAAACGCCTGGTAAATATTCGCATGATCCCGGTCCGAGGTGTTCATTGGAAATAAAGGTGACCACAACTTCACAAAGCTATTGATAGGGGCGGTCGTAGAACCGCCACCACCACCGCCACCGGTGCGGCCATCAGACATGCGCATTTCCGAGGAAGACGCCAATCGCAAGTCCAACAGTCCCACCGTGTATCCTTGACCCCCGACAATCAAATGCGGTGCCGAATAGGTATGGTTTTGAAGGATAGCCTTCACAGAGCCTGGTTCGGACCATTGTGGTACCGATTTGAAGAACGGATTCGCACGCGAAAAGGCGCGATAGACTTGTGTACCATGATGGAAGATCTTCTCGCTTTGTCCGGTGCGCAAATCAATGCGATAGATTCCTGATGATTCTTCGGCGGTGTAGATCACTTTGGGTTGGTCTTGATCGATGTGAAACATGTGTCTACAGCAGGAGAATGAATACATACGGCTCACGGTGAACAACACTGATCATCATGAGCGAGCGCCAGTCGCAAGGGTCCGTCTTACATCATGTCGTCCGAACTGCGTAATAACTCGCCAACATTTCGCTGCGTGGCATGATTCGATCGCAGCGTTCCGTCCGCTGCACACGAGTAGTACACTTCCGGATCCAACGGGTCAAAATCGACGTAGAAAATGTTGCTGCGATGTCGCGTGCGAATGGTTTTCTTGAGCACCACGTTCTCCACGTCGTGTGTCAGTGACCAATATTTAATCTCCCGATCATCGCTACCACTGAGGAAACCTTGCCCACTGGGGTGCCATTTGACAATGTTGATGCACCCATCGTGGACAATTTTCGCTTTCGTGCGATCCAAGTCACGAATGCGTTCCAAACTAAAGCCCAGCACTTTGGTGAGACGATAGTTGGGTACAATTTCTCGATTCATTAAAATCTCCCATTCTGAATACGCTTTGTAGGCTTGAAATCCTCCGATGTAGGACGGCATCTCGAAGGATGGTGTGTCCTCGGTCTTCAGAAAAGTGGGAAAAAAGGTTTAAATCAGTGAGAGTGCTTCTCTCCGGTGCTCTTGCAAAGATTTTACTTCGAAATTCTTTCAAGGTGCAGAAAAATCAACTGTGCACAATGTTCCTGCGATCTTGAACGAGGATAACTTGCTCCAAGCACACTTCAATCCGCAGTCGCACTCACAATGCAACAAAAGGGCAAGAGCCACTGGGCAACAGGTGACAATCGGAAAAAAGGACCACAGCTATGTATGCAAGAGTTGCATCCAACTGCTTGGTGTCGTAGTTGTAAAATGTCCCAAGTCAAAGACGAAGAGCCGCAAGTCCTTCTGGGATTATCGAAGTCGACGAGGATGCTCTGCTCCGCTGCAGCACCGACACAAGCCACAGAAGGCAAAAGGTGGCATGGGTCTCTCTCACAACACGTCACGTCTCTGTGGGGGACGGAGAACATGATGGTGATGACGACGATTTTTGCCGACGTCGACGATGCCGCCGCCGGCGTCGTCAGTTTGTTGTCTGTGCGACATGATATCAGTGCGTCTACTTCAGTTGTACGATTTAAGAAATCCCGCTGAAATGGAGAAAGGATGCAATAGTAAAGAAGATGGCAAAGTGCTATTTACAGCAGCAGAATCAGGAACAGCGGTAGGGAGAGGTGACATACACAGCAGCCGGGCCCTATGCTCACTCATACGCGGGCGTTTCGACGGTAGCGCCATCTTCCGTCGTACCATCAGCCGTATCGGATGAGCCTCCTTTTCCCGCATTGCTGCGCAACCAACGAGTCTGACAAGCATCGTATGCTTCAGTAATCTGTTGGAATATCCCCTGCACAATGGGTTTGTACTGTTCCAACTCGGCACTGGACCAACGATCCGGATGCCATTGCAAACTCGCACGGTAATATGCTCGTTTGATCAATCGAGTCAGTGCCTTGTTCAACGCCGACGGTTGAACCGACCCGCCTTTCGCCTCCCAGGCATGATACTGGTCCACCAACTCGGAGGGCAATACCAGACCCAGCTTCTGCTCTGGTGACATTTCATATCGTGGCAAGCCAATACCCGTCCAGATGGCATCCAACCCGCTACGATATTCTACATGCAAACTACCATCGGCCGTCAAAAACGACTTCACACCCCATCGCGCCAATTTGTCGCCTGCGCAGTATAAATGATGCAAATAGCTGCCGTGCGAGGACGGGGATACCGGCAACGGTGGTGAATACGACCGTGTTTGTGGGAATACCGCGTCGTGATCTGGTCCGTGTGCATCGTGCGGGCAGATGCCATCCTTTAATACGTAGATACAAGGCGCGGTTTCCTTGGCGACGGGGTCTTCGGCCACGTGGAGCTTGAACAAGGCCAACGTACGTTCTTTCTCACGCTGCTTGTTCGCCGCCGCGGGTATCGACACCCGCACTTCAAAGGTACCCGGTTGGGAAATGATCAATGAATGGAAATACAACGTCCCCGCCACGGTGACATTCGTACGGTAACCCCAGAGGATCGCTCCCGCGGCATTGTTTTCATTGATGGAGATCTTCAACACCGTTCGTGCACTCGCATCGTCGTCGGCGGCGGCGTCGGCGTCATACTTTTGTTGCCATTGATCAAAGACATCAAACCACAGGGCAAAGCGTTTGCCCGCCATGATCTCGATGCGATCGTCATCCCAAGAATAAATCCGTTTCACCTTGATGGACGTCAGTTGTCGCTTTTCTTCGGCACATTTCAACATGTCGTTCGTATCCCACAATCGTTTGTGCTTGATATGCGACAAACAGACCAAAATGGAGGCATAATCGGGTCGGGTACAGAGTTTCTGGGTCATGTTCTGGGCAAACCCGATCGTGGACGTGACAATTTTTGCCATTTCGTGGACGCACTCTGCGGGTTGCGTCGAGTGGGCATGTTCACACAATGCGGTGACGGTTGCGGCACTGTTGGGTAACAACAACGCCGTCGCGGTCGGGGGCAAGGTTAACAATCGTTGGACACACCGTAGGACACCCTGGGTGGGTGTTTCCGTGCGACAGATCTTGGCAATGCCCAACGCATCCAACAGTCGCCCGGGACCAATCTCGTGGGGTCGATGCGGTTGATGCATCGCTTTGCCCAGTTCTACGGCACATTTCACGGTCGTTTCCGTTTGTCCACGTGTTTGTAAACCCTCACACAGATACGAGATGGCTTCGGAAGACCATGTTTTCGGTAAAATACGCTGACACAATTGAATATGCTGAATCGCGTGCGACGAGGAAATGTTGGTGCACAGTCGTACGGCGTCGTCTACATGAGAAAAACAACAACAGCAACCGACCGATGGTGAGATGGTTCCAGCGATATCAGCCGTTGAGCTACAACCCAACCCCGACTTACCATGTTGCAGGGAGGTTGGCACGCTCTTGTAACATTCCGCAGCAGCCAACGGATCTTGCGAATCACTGAATGAACACATACTCACCAGCAATGCACGTGAGGTCCATTCCGAATCCAATTGAAGATTTTCTTGGAAATAACCCAGAGCACGTTTGGGTGCGTTTTGAAAGTTCTTCGAGTAAGTGTGCACCGCTTGCAAGCATTTGATGGGGTCGTTGTAACCGGTGACGGGTGCATTGGTACACAGATGCACTTTCTCTTCGGCGACCAGGTAATGAGGAGCTATACAACAGCACCGAGCACAAGCACAAGCACAAACACAAGAGACATTCATTTCAGACAAAACGGTGACGGTGACGCGGCCAAAAGAAAGATCGACACTCACCAGCGGCAGCACATTCAGCGGGCCCTTCACTATCAGCCATCAAACACAAAGCTCGATGCTCTTCCGGATGATTCTTTAACACCGAGGTGGCTCGACGATAACACATCGATGGTCCCTACGTGTTTTATCACATCGACCTTGCGTGAGCACAAGCAGCAGAGCAGTCACAAAACACAACGAGACGGGGTTCGTACCGAATTCACCGCAGAATTGCAGAGCAGCGCACGATCTTCCAAGGATCCTAAGCCTTTACTCTCGGCGAAGCAATCTCCAGGTGCTGCAGACAACGCCCCTTGACAAAGACTGACAATCGCTTCCGGCGAGAGCTTCAAATGGGGTTCCCGCCGTGTCACCGCCGTCACGACGTGACTCGTGCAATTGGCAGGACCGGCAGCAACGGGGGCATTTTGACAAATATGCAGCATATGCGCATAGGATAAACGAGGCGTGGAGAATTGACCCATATCTGCGACCAATTGTGCGAAACAGTCCGTGGCAGCCGTTGCAAACGAAACGAAGTTGTCGTCGTCCACCATGTCGACGTACTGATTCGGATTGATCTTGGCACAAAATTGGACGATATCCTCACTTCGAAGACCGTAGGCATTACGATTGTAATCCTTCAAGGCCAAGATACAATCCGAAATGATGGTATTCCGTGGACTGGTGAGACTGGCGTCACCACTGCCCACCGCATCTTGGCAGTGGTGCATCGCATCGTCGAGTTTCATTCCCAAATGATCATGAGATGCTTGAACACACAAATCAGGTGCATGATCAACATTCGATTGACAGAATTTGGCAACGGCCTTCTTGTTCACTTTGCCCATCGACAAGACGCGTCGAAAGCACTCTGAAGGAATCGTTGACGCAGCTTTGGCACAAATGTTGAAGCCGAACTCATTGCGATCTTTGGAGTCAAGCTTTAGTAAGCACTCCACCGGGGCAACAGAAGAGGATTCATGACACAATTTGTATATGTCTTCGTAGCGCAAATGCAAGGACTCTTTCGCCATGACCGAACACGCTGCTGGACCCAACGAGTACTCTTCTTGATTGCATAGATTAGCGCGTTGCTGCACCGACAATGATGCATGACAGCGCTTTTCACATTCAGCCTTCATTTTGTTGGCCAATGTGGTCTGATAGAGCAAACCTGCTACAACTGTTAGGGTCAGGAGCAGCATCATCATCACTTCCACCTTCAACAACAAAACTGATACTTCTACAATAGCAACACAGGAACTCTCCTCACTCTTTCTATGTGTAATTTATCGTTCACTGTAATTCAATCAGAAACAGTCCTTGACCAGGATTATCATTTATTCCATTGCTCTTTGCATCGTTTCAAACGATGACAATACCTCCAAAAGTGACCGACGAGAGATGGCCACGTGGGATCTTCAAATCTGGCGCATGAAACGGCTTTTCCTCAAGACACTTCTGGCACGATGACGACGGTCTTCCTGTCCGTTACAGTGCTGGTACACGTACTGTAAATCGTTAATTAATCGTTGTACGTCTGCATGTGTGTACATGCGTATGTCGTCATAACAACTTTTACATAACCCAGTCTAACTTGATTCATATTTAACCTGGCCTCTGCCATCGCTGAATGAGCGTGGCCGCCAAACCGATTGTAACAGTGGTTGTAGATGTTGTCGGTTCTTTCTTCACGTCCTCCGCATTGGCAGCTCCACTCTTTCGCTTCTTCCTTTCCCAATTGACCCAACCACGCCTGTGCCTGAGCTCCTCCACTGCCCCTGTTAGCTGGTCCTGGATATGATCGCAATCACCAAACAGCATATAGTTATTTACTGGTGGCAGCGACTGAGCTCACACAAAAAGGACGGAATAATTGAAGGCTCTCTCGTTGATAGTTAGGAAAGGGCGGCTGGCCTATTCCGTCACGGTCATGTTGCGACTGTGCTTTGTGAACCACGCGACAATCCACTTGATGTTCGTCAACATGAACTTCATCGCTCGCGTCCATTTCTCCAAGTCGTCGCCGAAGGTGAACGAGACATCTCCAATCAAAGAATCCGCAATAATAATGGGAAAAGGCATCGACATCGTCGGATCATACGACGCGATGAATTCACCCAGTTCGGTGATGCAAGTCATGAAGCCCGTCAACGCGGAATTGAAATTGCGACGTGGGAACATCGTGAAGGCTCCTTGGTCAATGTGCAACGGATGTACCGTGCTACGATCGTCGACTTTACTGATCTTCGCGGTACTACCCATGGGCAACACTTGATATTGTTGAAAACGATACCGGGAACACGTCGCGATGGTATCTACGACCAGGGCCGCTTGTCCTAACGCTGCATCGGTTTGCGCAATGGCTTTCTCGTCATTTGCTCGTAGATAACCCAATCGGAAATTGTTGATGGTACCATGGGCTCCTTCAAACCAAATATGAAACAATTCATTCACACACGTCAGCTGCGAGAAGCGCTTCAACTGCGTGTCCAACCGCTCGATGTCCATCGTCAAACTCCGTACGTCCTCCACGAGCTCGTTTTGCTTCATTTCCAAAATGTTCAACTTCTCCATCATTAACGATTCGAGTACTTTCGTTTCATACGCTTTGACGGAAATGATTTCACGTTGTATCGTCGTCATCGATTGCTCGTCGCGTAACACCTCCAACTGTTGTTGCATCTGGGCGATTTCTTCTTCCACCGCTTGCATTTCATCGATTTTCTGCTGTGAAATAAAAACTAACAGACTACTCTGATCTGTATTGGCTTGCACGACATTGCTGATCTCCAAGTCCAAGGCTCGGAGGAACTATGAATCCACCCACAGACGAAAGATATGTCATGTCATGTGTGTCCGCAAGGAAAATTTTCAATATCATGCGACTCACTCACCTTGTCCTCTTGAGTTTCCACATAATCATCAAACTCTTGCTCCCTGTAAGATGAACAAAAGAAGACGTGGATGAGAACAATAAACTGTATATTAACAGACACTACACCATCCAGGACTCACTTGTTCAACGAGAAGAAATTGGGATGAAACATCTCTTATTCAAATCCTCGCAACCAATCTATGAGTGAGGCTTTTAAGGTACACTTCAAGCTGACAGTGAAGTCGCTTCCTTCCTTTGGATAGAGAACGAATTGTGAAGTAAATATCTATCGATTTTCAATTCTTCATTCACAACCGCAGCGGCTTCTGCTGCTGCTGGCGACGAAAAGCAGCAGCGACGACGATGACGATCATCATCATCGTCGCGACATCATCTCGCATTTGACCCAGCGGCGAGTCACTCTTCATGGTTTACCATTTACTGTACTACCTAACCGGCGATACAATCACATCAGCATTGTAGTTTTGTAGTGGTGCCTCTATCAGTGAGAAGACTTGTGTTGGAACTCAAGCTACTCAGTGTATGACAGACTGGAGTGCGTGGTTTGTGTGTCGTGTTTCGTTGTTGAGTGTTGGACTGATTGGACAAACGATGATCGCTCTGATGAGCAGGTACTCCAGCCAAGCAGTGAAGTTGACTCCATCTATCTTTCCTCCTCGAACGATGTCGACGTCGTTGCATCGGGCCGTTGTACCCGTGAGTGGGCCAAATACGCTGCAGTATCGTGTTCGTCTGGCAACTGCCGCAGACATCCCAGCGATTGCGCAATGCAACGTGGACACGCTACCGGAGAATTACAGCAACCAGTTTTATGAGATGTTTTTATCCCGCAACAGCTTGTTATGCTTTGTCGCGGAATGCCCCGAGAATCAACTGGTAAGTTGCCTGTGTCATCGGTGTTGTCGGCCGATTCCCCCATCACCACCACCTTATATCGTCCACAGCTGGGCTATGCTCTGGGAAAGATCACTGAATATGAAGTGGAAGGACAGCTACCGTTCCAACAAATAACCGCCCCGAAAAGCTTCGTGGGTCATGTGGCCAGCATCGCCGTGCACGAGAGCTACCGAGGCTTCGGTGTGGCGAAGGAGCTGATGACGTGTTTGCATTACAACTTCGCGAAGCATTACCACATGGATCGCGTCTCATTATACGTGCGTGTACGTCTCTCTTCGTCGTACGTGGTGATGTCTTGTTTCGTCAGCGTCGTTGACGGTGGTGTGGTGTGGTGTGTCTCGCTCTGTATGCACTTGTAGGTGACGAACAAGGGCGCACGGAAACTGTATGAAACAGCCTTCCACTACAAGGTCGATTACATCGTGCCGCATTACTACACCGATGGTGAAGATGCCTGCTATATGATCCGCGACCAGTTGCTGACGACGCACGAGTCTCCCGCGCCAGAGCTTCTCCCGTTGATCTCTCTTCCTGATGACCACGTCTGATAGTCCCCACGCTGACACGACTGACCGCCGTAGGCTGTGCAAGATCCCAAGATCCCTGCTGTCTGTATATATATACTACATAGTCCAGCTCCGTCTGTTTCCATCCTATTTCATCAAATCATTCCGTGTTCCATGAAGTGACGTAATTACGTTTTACGTTTTTGTGTTTGAGGGGTGAATCGATGTCGGATATGCATATAACGAGAGAAATGTGCAGCGTTACCAGCCGAATACATATGGGGGAGGGGGGGTCTACCGCACACATCGCAGCAGCACAGTCTGGGTCTTCCCTCTTTGGGTCTTCCCTCTTTGGGTCTTCCCTCTTTGGATAGAGAACGGATTCCGAAGAAATAATATCCATCGAATTTTTATCCATCTCACAACCGAACGGCGCAGCGGATATAATAGATCTCTGAGGAGGAGGACTCAGGACTTTCTCCCGGACAAGAGCGACGGACACACGGCAAGAGCGACAGCCTGGCGACACACAGAAGATAGCTGAGCCCGGAGCCCTGAGCCGCCAGTGGGACCAAATCATAGATCATACAATACCCTGCAATACCAAATACAATACGGCTTCGTTTGGTGGTTTTTTCTCGCCTCCTGCTGTGGGAAACAACGACCACACCAAGAACCAAGCTACCAAGAGCAATCGTACAATCGTACGATGCAAGACAACGAGGTAAAAGGACTTCCTCAATGCCGACGTGAGCCGACCTAACGAGATCATCTATATGTACAGAGGCCCACGATGATCTCTTCACGAGCGGAATCGGATGATGCATGCCGATACACCGACAGCCCGATCGCAGTGGTGCTGGACTTGTGTTTGTACCGCGTAGTGAGCGAACACTGTGCGGGCCGAGTGTTGCCGTTCGGGGTTCGACAGATGATCAAGGGTTATGCCTGGTTGCGTTTAGACAACAAGACGTTAAAGGAAGCCGTGCAACTGTGGTGCAACGACCGAGAGAAGGCCATACAACGATACGGTGAGATCAATGATTGGGACGTGAGCAGCGTAACCAGTATGGCCTCCCTATTCCAAAAGACCAAGTTCAACGATCGCATTGATCGTTGGGACGTGCGAAACGTCACGTCGATGGGATGTATGTTTGCGTTTGCAAAGGACTTCAACCAGCCGTTGGATACCTGGGATGTGCGTCGGGTGACCAATATGAGTTTTCTGTTCACCGGGGCCACTTCTTTCAACCAGCCGCTATCGATGTGGAATGTTGGCCAAGTCACGGATATGGGCGGTTTATTTGACAAAGCTTCGTCGTTCGACCAGCCGTTGGACACGTGGGACGTGAGCAAGGTCACCGAAATGAACCGTACGTTCGCTGGAGCCGAGTCGTTCAATCAGCCGTTGGGCAGCTGGGATGTGGGCGCGGTGACGGAGATGGATGATATGTTCTACCAAGCGTTGTCGTTCAACCAGCCGTTGTCAGCCTGGAATGTGCATCAGGTTGCTAATATGACGCGCATGTTTGCCCGTGCCGCGTCGTTTAATCAGCCGTTATCGACGTGGGATGTGAGTCAGGTCACGAACATGACTCACCTTTTCTACGACGCTACATCGTTCAATCAACCCCTGGACATGTGGAACGTCAGTCGGGTGTCGTACTTGCACAGTATGTTTGCTGGCGCCGAGTCGTTCAACCAGCCATTGTCGAACTGGGACGTGAGCCAGATCACTGATATGAGTTGCATGTTTTCGAAATGCTCGTCGTTCAACCAGCCGTTGTCGACGTGGGATGTGAGTCAGGTGACGCAAATGACAGACATGTTTTCGGGAGCCTCTTCGTTCAATCAACCGTTGGACACGTGGGATGTGAGTCAGGTCACCGATATGAAGTGCATGTTTACAGCCGCCTCTTCGTTTAACCAGCCGTTGTCGACGTGGAATGTGAGTCGCGTAACCACTATGGCTTTCATGTTCTCCGAGGCTGCGTCGTTCAATCAACCGTTGGACCTACGGAGTGTCAGCCGGGTCACCGATACATGCTATATGTTCTCTGGAGCCTCTTCCTTCAACCAGCCGTTGGACGCGTGGGATGTGAGTCAGGTCACTGACATGCAGTTCATGTTCTCTGGAGCTTTGTTGTTTAACCAGCCGTTGTCGACGTGGGATGTGGGTGGTGTCACCGATATGACACACATGTTCTTCGAGGCTGCGTCGTTCAATCAACCGTTGGGCATGTGGGACGTCAGTCAGGTCACCGATATGAGCCACATGTTCGGTGGGGCGACGTCGTTCAATCAGCCGCTGGCGTCGTGGGATGTGAGCCAGGTCATCGATATGAGTGGCATGTTTGACGGAGCCACGTCGTATATGGTATAATCAGCCGTTGGGTACTTGGTGTTAAGGCTACAAGGGAAGATCGGGCTATCGGTTGAATTAATATGATCTATCGCTGATCAGATTGCGCTCGCAGGCTACTCTGGCTCTCGGAGGTATGGCTCTCTCGCCACCACCCGTCGAGTGGTTGGTTCCCTGGACAGTGCGAGCCTGAGCTGCCAAGCCACCGGGCCGGCCTGAGACTGGACGTACGCCAAGGACCAGGCACATCTTAACGCTTCGGGGGGGGGGGGGTTGAGTCATGTGAAGTATATGAGTGGTGTATGTGACGGAGCCACGTCGTATAATCAACCATTGGATATTTGGAGCTTTGCCGTATCGTTTGCTGGATGACCGGGCAGTGATGGCCGCATGGTGTGCATGGCATCGGTAGATGTGGTGATCATGGGACACGGTGATGACCATTACTCGATGGAGCTGCGCAGGAGCGTCCCCACTTTGTCTCCGGCCTCCCACTTTGAGCTACTGTCAGTGCTTCTCAGTGCTACCGCCAGCAGTAGGTGCACGCGCCGGCAGTCCCCGCTGCTCCAGCCTATGGCGAGGCGCGGCATGCAGGCGAAGAGGTTGCCACCGAGCACCGCCAGCGACGCGGCGGGCGGCGGCGTCGCGAGCGCCGGCGGCAGCGGCCCGGCGAAGTCGTTGTGCGCCAGCCGCGGTCGCGTCAGGTTCGTCGCCTCCCGCGCGAAGGCGGCGTCGAGGCGGCCCGCGAGGCGGTTGCGCTGCAGGTCGAGGTGCATCCAGGCGGCGTGTGGCGCTGCAGCGCGGCGGGCAGCGTTGTCCGAAGCGTCCAGCGCCGTGAGCGATGCCGCCAGCGCAACGCCGAGGTTGCCGTCGTCTAGCGGGCCGAAGAGGCCGTTGCGAGCTGGCGACAGCGTCTGCTGCCGCGTGAAGTTCTTCAGAGCACACGACGGAAACGGTACCGCCAGTCGCCCCGGCGCGAAGACGCGATGCGGCGCGCTTCTCCACCAAACGTCCGCGCGGCCGGCGTCGAAACTGTCACCAAAGTCCCACGCGCTACCGTTTGCTGCAGCGCCAAAAGCTCGGGGTCTGCCCTAGGACCGCCATCCACCGTAAACCTCAAATAAGCCCACGGTTAGGGTTTACCCCGCTCGTCTGTATATGCACTTGTAGGTGACGAACAAGGGCGCACGGAACCTGTATGAAACAGACTTCCACTACAAGGTCGATTACATCGTGCCGCATTATTGCACCGATGGCGAAGATGCCTGCTATATGATCCGCGACCAGTTGCTGACGACGCACGAGTCTCCCGCGCCAGAGCGTCTCCCGTTGATCTCTCTGCCCGATGGGCACGTCTGACAAGTCCCCACGCTGAAGCGACTGACCGCCGTAGGCTGTGCAAGATCCCAAGATCCCTGCTGTCTGTATATATATACTACATAGCCCAGCTCCGTCTGTTTCCATCCTATTTCATCGAATCTCATTCCGTGTTCCATGAAGTGACGTAATTACGCGGGTTGTTGCTAACGTTTCTCTGCGTGTGCTAAGTGTGTGTGGGGGGGGGGTGCTTTGTTTTTCTGGTCGTTTTCTCTTTTTTGTATTGGGAGGGGCGAATCGATATCGGAGATGCATATGACGAGAGCAATGTGCAGCGTTACCAACCGAATACATATGGGGGAAGGGGGGTCTACCGCACACACCGAAGCAGCATCAACAGCAGCAACGACGGCAGCAGCAACAGCAACAGCCTCGCCGCTCGAGATCAGCTCTGTCGCAAGGCTGCTGCTACAGGTGCTTCGACCGTCAAATGAACGAAGAAGGACCACTACCCCCCCCCCCCGCCACGAAACCCCGCCACGCGGAAACAAAGCAAAGTGAATCGAAAACAAAGCAAAACAAATCGCACAGGGAATCCCACCGACCGAAACAAAACGAAACAAACGAACAAAACAAAACAAAAACGAACAGTCCACAGCCCACCGACGCATAGAACACGAGGCGGAGGGGCCGAAGGAGACCGAGGCAAACAGGATAGCGCAGTAGGAGCAGCAGCGACAGCAGAAGAGGATGGACGGTGGAGGGGGGGGCGTACAGAGCAAGTGGAGAGAGGGGAGGGGTAACAGTGTCGACGTGTCTGTGTGTATGTGCAGGGCGACAGCGACGAAGAAAACGATGCGAGTCGCACAGATGCGGCGGAGGCGGGGGAGGGGGCAGTCAGAGAGCGACGCGAAACGAGAGAGAGAGAGAGAGACACGGCAGTGGCATGGCAAGAGCCGACAGCAGCGCAGCGCGCAGCTGAACCAAAAAAAAACAACGACAAAACCGACGAATGAAGCAAAGCGAGGCGAAGTACAGCGAAGTACGAGGGGGTGTGGGTGGGGTGAGTAAGTGGGGGGGGGGGCGGGGGGTTGACGCGGAGGTCAACAGAATCAACAAAACAAATACAGCTGAGGGTGTGTGGTGGTGGTGGGGGGGGGGCAAACAGAAACTAAAACAGACAGCTGTGTGATACTTCGAGCGAGAAGCACCACCGCCAAACAAAAGCGGTGACGGTTAAAGAGGAGAGGGCGAGGACAGAGGGGGGGGGGAGAACTGACGGACAAAGAGACTGGAGGCTGAGGAACTGGGCCACACTGGACCCTACCGCCGCGTGGCGGTGGAGGATGTTGCGGCAGCGCCCGTGGTCGTCTTAGTGAGCAGCTTTGGCGTGCGTTTGAACTTGACCAAGAGGTCGCGTAGCTCGATGACGCTCTTGACGCGCATGGACCGATCGTCCCACAGACCGTGATACTTCAACCAGTCCTGGGCCTGTACCCGGTCCAGCGTCCGCAGCTTGTCTTCTTTCAGACGCTTCCAGATATCGTCGCGCTCTTCTTCGAAGGGCACACGCAGCATGCGGGAGCTGCTACTGGTGGTTGGCGTGGTGGCTGAGGACGACGCAGCGGCGGCGGTGGCAGCCGCAGGCGAGGTCATGGGTGGTGCGGTGGGCGCAGTGGTGACGGCGGCGGTCGGAGTCGTCGCGGTGGACGGCGGTCGCATCGCTGAGCTACTGCGACGAGCGGTAGCAGTGGGCGTCGATTTGCTGCTGCCGGTCGTCGCCACCGCGGGCGACTTGGTGCTGCTGCTGGTGGTGGCGGTGGCGGTGGCTTCGTTCGCGGTGGCAGCTGCCGCAGCGTTGGCGGTGGCGGGCAGACCCGTCGAGGCGGTCGTGATCTTGCCCGGCCGCGAGCCGACGATGGCGATGGACACGGTGCGTTTGTGCGGCGACTCGGTGCGCGTCACCTTCGACGATCCGGTGGGGGTGGCACTGGCACCGGTGGACGCCCGGCGACCAGCGGCGCTGGGCGTCGATAGTGGCGTCGCAACCGGCGTCCCCGCCGCAGACGACGGGGTACGCGACAGCGACGGACGGCTGCCGATGACGATGGGTCGCGGCTGTGTCGTCGGCGTCGTTGTAGCGGAGACGGGGACGGCGACAGGGGCGGCAGGTGTCGTCGCAACGCGACCAGACGGCGTCGTCTGCGAAGGTGTCGGCGGGGCCGATGGCCCGTTGCTGCGTGGCCGCAGGGGGCTCGCCTGCAGGTTGTTGCCCACAAGCTCCGGCTGCAATGGCGTGGGACGCGGCCGCACCGCGCTACGGTTCTGCGCCAAACTTGCGATGCCGCCACTCATCGGTGACAGTGGCGCCACCGCTGCTGCAGTAGACTCTGCCGCAGCAGCTGAAGTAGCGACAACTGTAGCAGTGGCAGTGGCAGCGGCAGCGGCAGCAGCGGCAGCGGCCGCCAAGGGCGATGCCATCGGAGACGCAGGCGTCGGGGTGGACGTCCTCTGGACGAGATTCTGCAGGCTGTTCGTGCTGCTGTTGTGGCTGCTCGTCACCGTGTCCACCCGCGACACGAATCGCCCATACGCCTCGTGGACCTCGGTCACCTGTGTCACGTGTTCGTAGCCGATCGCATCGAGTAGCAGGCCCCGTTCGATGCCCTGGGCCCGGCCCTGCTGATACACGGCGACGACCACCGCATCGTCGGCGTCATCGTCGCCAATCGGCATCAACGTCGATTTCCGCAGCATTTCGTGCCGCTCCGAGAAACGAATACAACGAATGGCGGCGCGCAGATTGAAACAACTGAACGTGACGATGGCGGCGATGGCGTGGTCGTTGGCGAAGTGGAAGACGTCGACGAGGCGTTCGTACAGCTGGTACAGCCGGCTGAAGTGGAACTTGTCGCTGATTTCGCAGAGCTCGTGACGCGACAGACGCTTCGGTGTCGAGGAGGCCGGGGGCGCTGGCGGCAACGGTGGCTGTTGCAGCGCGGGAGACGACGCGGCACGGACAATAGGCGAGGCGGTGCGCGGCGATGGCGCGGAGGAGCTGTACGGCGAGGGTACGCCACTGCTCGCACGCCTCAACAGCATCGGGTTCGTCGTGGAGGGCACCTGGTCGGTGTCGGCGGCGGCTTTGCTGCCGGTCGACTGCGACGGCGCGGCGTTGAATGATGACGACGACGGAAAGGACGACGGAGATGGTGGCGCCTTCATCGACTGCGAAATCGCCGAATACCGCTGCGCCAGCGACTTTGGCGATGCTCTCGCGGCACTGTGGCTGCTGCTGCTACTGCTGCTGGGTGAAGGCTGCTTGTTCGCTTTCTCCGCCTCCGTCGCGTTGTGGCAGAAGACGCGAATCTCGGTCGCGGCGTAGCATTGGCCCGTCACGACGGCGTCCAGGACCAGGTCGAGATCGAAAGGGCCCGCGACGTAGACGGCGACCAGTTCGCGCAGCGCAGTGGTCCATTGATCGACGGGAACCTTCGCCCGGATGTGCGTGATTTTCTTCTCTTCGGACGCGGTCAGATTGCCCTGTTCAAGAATGGTAGCGGTGGGGTCTATCGCCGCCAATTCTTCGTCCAGCGGTGACGGTGACGGGGCCCGTGGCTGTGTCGGTGTCGGCGACGGCGGCGGTGGTGGCAGTGCCGACGCGGTTTGATGTTGCGCGACGGGTTTGACGATGTCGGTGCTCTCCGACGCGTATTGCGCGCTGAATTCGGCCGTTTCGGTCGTCCCACTCGTCGCCTGTTGCTGTGTAGCGCTGTTGACTCGTCGCTCTTCGGCAGCCGTTGACGGCGGAGGAGGTGGTAGAACAGTCACTGGAGCAGCTGAAGCAGCTGGAGCAGTCCGAGCGGCCGCGTTGGCCTCGGCGGCTTCGCAGTACTGTTGAATGCCTGCGCAGGTGTACTGTTTGCCCACGACGACGGCCTCGAGAATCAATTCGGGCGGGAAGTCGCCGTCGCGGAGCATTAGCTTCACGTTCGTCTTCGCCTTCTCCTTGATGAACGACGGGGCGGCCTCTTCGACCTTGCGCAGCCACGCCTGCTCTTCGGGGTCGACACCTGCCGCCAACGACAATGGCGTCGCCGCGGAGACGGCGGATCCCGACGGTTGACGGGTCAATGGCGATGCACCAGCAGTAGCGGCGGCAGAGGTGAGCGATGGGGGCAGCGGCGGTTTGACGACGGCCGCGTCACTGAGCTCTGCCGATGGCGGTGGTGGCGGCGACTGTTGCTGCTGTTGTTGCTGTTGCTGCTGCTGCTGCTGCTTAGCTTGCTCTTCGCGCTCGTTGCACCAGGCTTCGTCGCACGCGCGAATGAGTGCAGCCTTTTCGATGACGCCCTTCGTCACGACGGTGTGCAAGATGAGCGGCATCGGGAACTTCGTATGCAGCCGCACGTGCACGATGGCCTCCATCGCGTGGCTGCGTTGATACGGCGTCATGCGACCTTCGTACTCCTTCACCAGGCGACGGTCGTCCTCGGAGAGCCCTTCGAGTTTGTCCCTTGTCGCCGACGCCGTCGGTCGCGCTCCCGTCGCTGTCGCCGCCGTCGCACCGGAGACGACAGACGCATCGCCCCCGTTCGCGGTCTTGTCGTTGTCGTTGTCGGTGGTGGACGAGAGGATCTCGTGGACGGGGACACCGCCGTGCGCCTCTTCGACCGCGAAATAGTTCGTCAGCCATTCGTTCTCGTTCTTGGGCTTGTGGGTGAACCACGCCTCGAAGATGAACGGGACGTGCAGCTCCATATCGACGAGCATCTGGGCGCGTTCGACCATTTTCGGGAGCTTCAACGTCGAGTCTTTCTTCTGCGCCTCGGCCAACGCACGAGCGAAATCGCGTTCTCGCACAGAGGTGCCACTGACGCTGGTGGTCGAAGCGATGCCGCCACTGTCACTGGCTGCGGTTCCGTTCGCGGTGATGACAGTCGAAGTTGCCGCGGTAACTGCCGCGGGCAGAGACAACGGCGTCGCCGCGACACCGACGATACCCCCCGCGATCGATCCCGTGCGACTGGGTGTACCACCGGCGACCGCACCCAACGCTGGTGAATTGGGAGCCAGTAGATGCGGTGACGGTGCTCGTGGGAGTCCCGGCGCTGGTGATGTCCGCTCGTACGACTCGCCATCGGCGGATCGCGAGTGACGTCGCAGCAACAAGGCATCGCTGGGGGTCGATGGCCTCGACGTAGGCGTCACCACCGTCGCGGGTTCCAATGCCGCGACGGCCGCGACAAACTGTTGTCGGTACAAGAGGTCGTAATGGCCCGGACGGAAGAGCAATGACACCTGGTACCGCCGAGGCTCCATGCCTTCCTCCCACCCGCCTTTCTTAATCAACGGAACGTGCTCGTTGCGATCCAACATGACGATTTCGGCGTAGGCGTTGAGCAGCATGGGCAGGATACCGATGTCCACGTGGGGGCCCTCGGCACATTCGCCCATTTTCATCACCTGATCGTCGCAGTATTCGTCAAAGTCCCTACACCGCGCACACAGCAGAGGTCACACGTTAAGATCGAGAGGGGGGAGAGAGAGAGAGAGGGAGGGAGAAGAGGCGACGTACTTGTATTGTTCGTGGGTAGACATGATGGCAATCTGCATCGACAGTCCATTCCACTCGGTCTCCTTGTTGTCCTTGAGAAACGCCATGACGAGTTTCTTCGACGCCACGATCAACGCCGAGTCGAGCCCCGTCGATTCATCCAACACGTCGCACTCTAATTCCTTGACGCTCAACCATCGCTGATTGTCTATATCGACACAGTACCGTTGTCAAGACCCAGTCACAACCACGCGGAACAAATGAAATACGAAAGCGTCGTCGACGTACCGGCGGCCGCTTGTAAAATGGACAACAACTGGTGATGGTCCTGTTGGCGGGCGTCTTCGCTCGCTTCAAAGACAATCGCTTTCATCACGTTGTGCAAGTCTTGAAAGCATTGCACACGATCTTGACGGACAATCGCTTGTTCCAGCAGGCCGAAGAGAATCGCACGATAATAACAGTTGCCATCGCCACGAATCTCCAAAAACCCTTCGTACGTTTGGGCCATTTCTTGTACCTTCCGTTGAATCGATTGATTGAATCGATCGTGATTGGCAATCGTCGACAACGGATACCGTCCGCCGACGAAGGCGGTCTTGATACGCCGCACTTGGGCGACGTCGCCGTCGCGGAAGATCCCCCACAACCCCGTCGCATCCGAGGGCACGTCTTCGTATTCAATCTTCCGATTCCAACCGGAGTCTTCGACTTTGATCAACATCAAATCTTGTACAGCTTCGGTACACCCCACTGCTTCACAGGCGATCTCCAAGACTTCATCATACGAGGCATCGGTATTCACCGTGATTTCGAATTTACCACGACGGAATTGATCCGGGCGTTCGATCAACAAGCGCATATTGGCCCCCGAGAACGACCGGGAGAAGGAACGATCCTGACGAACCGATTGGGGACGACTTTTCTGACTTTCTTTCAGACGTGTCAAGTCAACAAACAAATCCAAATCCATCGATTGTAAATCGGTAGCCGTTTGTTCGAGAATAACCGCCTCGATGTCCTCCACCGATCGTCCTTGAGTCATCATCACTTCGGCATTGCGCAATAACATGATACGTATTCGGTCGGGTAGACTCCGGACAATATCTAGCTGTTCCAACCGAGCAATGGCGGCGGAAATGTGTACTTTGGGTGAATGCATAGCTGGACCCTGAGGCTCCGCAGACGATGGACGACGATTGGCTTCTGGTGTCGCATAGCGACTGGAGGAGTTTCGACGACTGAAACTGGTACGAGGCGAATCGATTGCTGATGGTGGCATTGGACTGGATTCTGAGGCACGTAACGATCGACGTGGATTCGGGGTCTCGAGAAAGAGGTCCTTACGTGGGGCAGCGATCAATTGAAAGTCCACCAACTGTCGCTCCAGATCACGCACATTCACCAGACCACTTTGGTGTGCATATTTACAATAAATGCATGGGAAATCATCGTATTTGGAGGTTTGTGTAATCAACAAGCTCCTATCCATGAAGCCACCACCCATGCGATCACTCATAAAACAACAATACAAGATACGTGCCTCCATGCATGGCAACTTGACACCCGCTTCTGACGTAGTGGTGATAATTTGAATCTCGAAGAAATCGTGAGTGGATTGATCTTGTGAAATGAAATGATTGGCACAAACAAAGTGCCCAGTGTTGCAGAAGCGGACGAAGGCACCCGCTCGATCCACCTTTCGGCAATTGATATTGCTGCAGCAAACGTATGCACCAGGATTCGTTACTCGACCTCGACGTAGAAACACTCTTCGTCGGATATCAGTGGATAAAATGGCAACCAAATGTGCACAGAGAACATCGGGCATGCGGAGTTGAGAGCTGTATTGATGTGCGGCGTAGGAGATAGGAAAGTCGACAGTGGCGTCAATGATGACAAAGATAACCGAACTCGTCATATCTAGTTGTTCAACGCTCAACACGAATCCACCTCTGTGCTCAGGTGGATAGGTAGCCACTTGGCGCAATCGCTGATCCATGTTTTCGTCCACACTGTCTAATCTGTCTATGAAAATTCTTTCTCCTGGCTTCACATCCTGAAAACTCAAGAACTCAGGAGAACCCCCTCCATTTCCACCCATATACATATCAACCATTTTCTTTCCCTCTGGCATTTTCACCTCGGCATTCAGCAGGATCTATTCTGAGAGATAAAGTGAATGAAATCTTTGAATCCTGAAGAATCGAGGAAATGAGTGACACAACGAGGGGGGGGGGAATGAAAATGGATGACAGCAGAGCACGACACGTATAGAGGGGTTGAGAAACTTTATGGAAATTATGGATTTAAATCGTTCAGAATCCTTGTGCCCTGTCTTTGGTGTTGGAGATGAGATCCGAAAACAGAGCAGAGCGAGAAAGGAGCAGCAGCAGGCGAAGCCGAATTGCGCCGAAACAAAACGACCGACATCTGGCAAGCACGATTTCCTCACAACTCGTGATTTGTGAGTTTTAGGTTTATCCAGTTTGTCTGGTTTACCCACCTTTCCCCACCTGCAAGCTGTGTAAATCTGGGTTGGCTCACTCCCTGCACCAGCGAAAGACCACCTGCAGAAAAAAGAAATATTGGTAAGGACTTTAGACAAATATTGACGAGAAAGAAGGAGTCCTTGAGACTGATTTGCATCGATTTGAGTTCCCAATCCAAAGAAAAATGTCGGAGTCGGATGAAAAGAGTATCGGACGTCTTCAGCGCGAGGCGCAGTTGTATCGAGACGAATTCCAACGTCGCGGAGTCATTTACATGAGCAGAGTCCCTCCCTTCATGAAACCCAACAAAGCAAAGTCCATCTTTGAGCAATACGGCGAAGTTACTCGTTTGTACTTGGCCGAAGAAGGTAGGATCTTTGGTCTCACGCTCTGGCAATATCTATATGCACTTACATGAACTTCTCTCGTATCCCAGATGTTCAAGCTCGTCGAAAGCGGAAGGAGCATGGTGGAAATGGATCGAAGCAGTTTAAAGAAGGTATGATTTTCTTGTTTTGTTTATCTGCAAGAAATTGATGGAATTGATGGCGTCACATACCCAATGGTTTTTAGGTTGGATTGAGTTTGCCGACAAGAAAATTGCCAAGCAGGTGGCAGAATCATTGAATAATACGCCTATCGGTGGAAAGAAAGGAGATTTCTACCACGATGATATTTGGAACTTGAAGTATCTGAAAGGGTTCAAGTAAGTACCGCGCCCCCAACTGACGGTCACCGCCCTCACATCATACTGTAACGATGATCCAGGTGGGAGTTTTTGACGGAGAAACTCACGTACGAGCGGCGAATAAGAGAATCGAAGCTGAAGGCAGCTCTCCTACAGGTAATACCTTCTCCCACGACACGATTCTTCTCGATAAGAGCCCACTCAACGGTGAAATGTTTGCGGTTGATGTTATGCAGGCCCGCAAGATGAACGCTGAGATGTCCGATCTCATTGAAAAGACAAAAGTACAAGAACAGGTCAATGAACGTCGTAAGAAACGCACTATTGATGATGTCAACGGAGGAAACGACGGTGGATCATCCAGCGCGGGAGCGGATACGGAGGAGCGTTTGCAAAAGAAGTTGAAACGCAAATTCAAGCAAAACCGCATGATTGGGGCGGAGTACGACGACAAGGACAACAAGGTGAACAAGCGCTTGTTGACATCTATCTTTACACGAGCGGCCGAATCGAACGATAGTTGAGCTGCACGGGTGTATACAACGTGGAATACAAGCGGAAGAGGTGTCATGGCCGTTGACAACCGCGACAAAGCACTGTCATCGCTCGCAGTGTAACAGAGCGGCATAATGATCGATGCACGGTGTGCTTGTTAACAACCCAATTGAATATCGTGCATTCTCTGTTTACAAGATAGCATTGTAGCATGTGACACGCTGCGTGTTACATCTGCTGTAGAATCGACAACAACTCGCTGCAGAAGTCCATGAACCTCTGTAGCCAACGAAGCAGATCTCTTCGTCGCATGTGTCCAGGAAGGCGATCGAGGAGTCGCTTCCAACGTGATTGCAAGCACAGTCCATCGGAAGTTAACCGAAACCCTGCTGGTCCGAAGGAAAGCACATCCAAAAAGCCTGTCACAGCCAGCATTTTACCCACCACAGCGTTGCGCAGCTTCAACGTCTGGTATTTGTCTTCTTGTGGATTCTACAACGCAGACATGAGCAAGAAGAGATTGATACGCACAAACACAGAGAAAGAACAGAGAAAGAAAGCACAACACATCCCGCATTCATTTCCACGTTATCCTCAAGTGTCGGTCAATACACGAGGTTACCTTGTGAATGTTCTTCAAATACGCGAGATAGGTTTGGACGGCGATGACAACCGCGGTTCGATCATTTGCGGCCACAACGCGTTGTAGAATCGTCGTGAACCGTGGGAGATCGTTGTGTACACTGTCCGTGCGTGAATCCATCGGTGCCTTACGGGACAGCAGACCACGAACAGGGGAACCACATTTCCACAACAGAAAAAGACACGACACAACGACGATCATCACATACTCTCACAAAACACGTTGCAAAACACACAATACTCACCGTGTTGATGTACTTGACATCGTTTGTGAATCCATGTGCATCATAGAGCACCTGCAGCACATCGGCGGATAAGACATCGACGGCGGCTGCTGCTGTTGGCTCTGGAATGCTCGATGGGACAGTGCCTCCACCAACGATGTGCTTGACCACCACTCCGATGTTATGCAAATGACCTCCACAGCCACCGTAAAAGCCCAGTAAAGTCTCTTGGTCATTTGGATGCCAGTTAAGTTCAATCAGACTGCCACCACTCCCTCCGACTGTGACACGTTGCCCATCGGAACGACCGATGCTCATCCCATCAACTAAAGAACCCGCACGGACGTGCAAGGTCGTCGCAAACTGCTGTGCTTCAATACTGAATGAGCTTTGTTGAGGAGCTCCCTCTGACGATGCAAACAAGGGCGACGACAAGACCGCGCCAGTTCCAGCTTCGACGTACTCACACTGAACGCCATTCGCCAACGACGTCCCCGCCCACAGATGTACCCGCCGAAGAGACCATCCTGCAGAGCGCAACCAACTCGTTCCATCCCAATAGACGGTGTCGCCGTGATGACCTCCACCGACATCATGATAAGTCGCCACTGCCAAGTGATGACTCCGCCAGTGTCCTCTGCGAGGGATAGGACCCGTGTCGGTATCTGCCACCGAACAGTCGTTGCCCGATAAGATCCATGTCTGTGCTCCAGTCTGTAGACGCATCGTGGACGCACCAACTGCATCGAAGAACAACGCACTGTGTGTGAGCTTGGTCGTGGTGTGATCCGAAACGATCGAAAAGCCCGTACACGTCGTGGTGGTGAGGAGATCATGGGCCTCCTCTGGTCGGCGGACGAGCAGACGCGACATCGCTCGGGTTTGAAAGGCATCCAACGACTCGTTGTCCATCGAGAATAGAATGTCTTTCACGGAGGAGCAGAGGCAGTTGTCAAGTTGTTCGAAACGAGGAGTGAGACTGGACGACGGTGAGGTGAGCGCCGGATGGAAATCCGATGCCGCACTGGGCAAATCATTGCGTATCCAGACCCTCGCCAAGCATGCAGACAGAGATGTCGAGACCCCATCTTTGACCGCTGCCAATGGAAACGTATCACGCGAAAGAACGTGAGCACTGCCAGGCACGATGCCAACTTGTGTGTCGTGCAGTGTGGCGATGATGTACGCTCTGTTCGGACCACGTAGCCTTGCGACCTGCTCTTCTGACAGATGGAACACGTGTTGCACCGATGACAGCAACTGTGTGAACGCAGAAAGGAGCTGGCTGCTGTCCAGATGTACAATGACAATGCCGCCTTGGGCTCGACCAAGTGCGTCGCGGATAGGACTAGGTGATGTGGTGTCTTCTCCAAAAACCGACTGTAACACGTCACTGTCGAGAGCACCGTCGTCGGAATACAGTGCATTGTTGATATTGGTGATACAGTACACGTGAATGCCTTCTTTACGTAAAGGCAAGGTCAAACCATGTAGCGTCATGGATGAGGCAAAGGACGTCGCCGGCAACTGCAGATGCGTATTCTGGATGTGCGATTCGAATGGCAACTCCAGTAGCATCTCCGAAATGAATGACTTTGATATGATAAACCCATTAGAATCATATAGCCAACGATATCTTCCCGATGCCTTCGCCTGTTGCCAAAGTTGACAAAAGATATCGGTGAGGGGGCGGTCATGGCCGGTCGTGCAAAGCGCATTTTCATCCGCCCCACACTCGTTGGTGCTATTTCCATCAGTGGTTTGGATTTCTCCGCGTTGTTGACGCCAGGCTAAATCACCACTGGTCCTTCCTCGGGCTTCTGCTGGGCTCAAGGCTCCGGGGGGTAAAAAGCGCATCGACTCCAAATCCGCCTTGTGCATCGTACGACGTTGGTCCATCACCTCCTCTGGAAGCTCAGGAAGGTTTTCAAACGCACTGATTCCACGAGAAAATCGTTCAAAGAGACTCGCTGGAAATTCTTTGGTGAAGAAATCACTGGTGCCTCGTGCGATGTCCAGTGCGATGAAACTGGACAACAGTTGAATGTCCTTCAACTCGATATCTTCTTGGGCCGCGGCTTCATTGAATTCGGCGCCTCTTCTCGAAAGAACCTCGTGCATAGCACGTGAATAACGTGAGATGGCATCATCGACACCATATCGACTGCAAGAAATGACATGCGTCAGCTTCTTCTTCCATCCCCCTTCATACACCATCGGCGAATCCAGTGCACGCTCGCACGGATCGCAATGAACGAAGCGTTGAAGAGCTTCAATCCACACTTCTACCCACACATGGTCAGTGAAGTCTAAGACGTATCTGACATCGTAGCCTAGGGATCGCAGCAGCATCCCGAAGACGTTGGCAAACTCTCCACAACGACCTCGTCGCGAATGCTTCACCATGTAAGCAGGTTTGTTGTAGCGCGGAAACCGAGTTATTCGATTGCACAGACGACATCGATAAATTTCAACTCGAGATGCGCCACCTTCTCGCTCTTCAACGGCGGTGGGAGGAGCCATACCTTGTGGCTCCATATCACTCGGTCGACCATCGCAATCAAAATTATCGCACGCCGGCTTATTGCACCACTTGAAGAAGTCACATTTAAACCATCGCATGAGAGATATGATGGACATCTCTTCAATCGACATATTATCATTCTGCAGCATTCTCTTTTCTCGCTCCTCACATAGGTATTGAAACACGCGCTCGAAGTCAACATGTTCTCTTACCGTGGCTTGCGCCACCCGATCTTCAAACGAAAGCGCGGTTGCAATTCCAGTGTCTAATCTTCGTGAAAAACTCATATCGATGATGTTACGGTCAATCTTTTCTGACGAATAGCATTTGGAAACCCTCCCTAACTATGAGACAAACAGAAGATCGACCAGCTTTCGATGACCAAGGTACAATATTTATCATTTCCTAGACACAAACGACCGCTTATACACTCGTGTTGTGCTACCTGAAAGTACAGTATGTCTATACTCGGTGACTGGGCCCTCGTGCACACATGTGTAGCTCTGGTGCTATATGTACTCGAGAGCCAATCAATCAATCGTCTTCATCCATCTGTTCATGTATGTATGGACCAAGCTCGCTTCAAAGAAAGTGAAAAAAATAAAAATGAAAAGAGAACAGATTTGGATACGAAATGATTGACTGTGACCAGGCTTTATCCGCGGAAGATGAATCTCACTTCCATCGCCCATGTATCATCATCACCGGTGTCCATCGTACCATCATTCTATACAGCAACCCGATCAATATTCGCATTAGCATGGCATACTCTTCAATTTCACTGCACTGGGCAGTGGGGGGTGGGGGGGGCTTACCATTTTGCGTAGGCCAAGGTAGCAATACTCATCGCGTACTTTCACACTCGTGAGGCCCAATTCAAATTCTGGAAATTTGACGCTTCGTAAACGAAACATATCACCCGGGCGCAAGATATTATCCATCGGAGCTTGTTGTTGAGGATTTTCCTTCGCAGAACTCAAGGTGATGTTCTCTTTGATCTTGTCGAATTGCTCTTTGAATTTGCTGTGCGCCTTTTCGATGATTTCCACCGTGAATGCTCCACTTCGGCGTGGTTCGGTCGATGACCAAGCTAACCACCATCCACGTGAAATCGACATAAACCTACGGAAACATCAACGTGAGTGGGAAAATGCGCACGCGATAATACGGCACAGTGACCACTTACTTTCCCGAGCACTCCAACACCACCGTGTCACCATTGCACACTGGCTTACCCATATACTCTTCTTTCTTGCCAGGACGAAGCTTCATCAACAAGGTCTTTCGACTAGACACTTTGTTCGGTGTTCCAGAGGATACACTTTGATTGTCACCGTAATCCGATGCACCATCCTTGACACCAGCGTTGTCGTCATGCCATGCGTGAAGACGAATCGATGAAGGACTAATCAGCAACATGGTAGACGGCGCAGCGGCTGCAAATTTATCCACGCGCGCAATCGTAAAATAAGCACGTGAATCTACCGCAGCAGCGATCTTAGCGGCCAGTTGTGACTGGTCGCCATACTTGACTTGCTTTTGTAAGATCGATAAGAATGGGTTCGTTCGTTTGTTTTCTCGCTCAGGGTCTTCAATGATTGTTACTCTCTTCTTCATCGGCTCTTCTTCCTTCACATGAATATAGCACGAAAGCGTGATAAATCCAAAGAAATCCATCGTTCGCAACGAATCGTCGACCAATGCTGAAAAAATCTGATTTGGGTCTTCGATGAACGTGCCTTTGCCACTTTCGATGCAAATGCGATTGACCTGAACAATGTCCAATGCGTCCGCAATACGCTGCTTTACCTCACCAACGGTAGCATCCATACTGTCAAGCCAAGCTTCTGTTGTCTTTCCAGTGGCTTGGTAGGCAAGAAGCTTCACATTGCCCTTTCCGGTCGGTTCCAACGAGAGTTGAATCAAAATTCCGGCCACCGTACCGAATGATATCGCATCGGTAACCATCTTTTCAATGATTCCTAAGTACGCAATGACGTTATTCACGATAAACATCAAAATGGGGATAGCAAAAACAGCCACCGTAAGGCGAGTAGCTTGCTTGGAGGATTTGCAGCGGTACCGCAGAAAGCTCACGAAATAAAACCCGCCGAAAAATGCAGTCCAAGCAATAATCAGCAATATCAGATACCAATTCGGCCCATCTTCTTGGGTGTAGAAAAATGATGTCACAACTTGCCCCAAATCAGCAGGGTTCATATTTCCAAGTCCGTTCAATAGGAGGGGGGTTTACTTGTTGACAACTGTGGGGGTACCACTAAATCGTTTGAACTACTGCTTTTGTCTCGTTCTTTCCTATGGTTGAGAAGCTTTTCTGAAGATCAAGCACTTGATCTTTTCATTTCAAAATTACATACTCAAGCATCCGAAATATGTGGGTGCCATGTGGCACATTTTGGATACCCATCCCAGCACCCGGCCGATGCGGAACTTCACTATGTACCTCGATTTGTATAGTTTATCGATATGTTAAGATTACTATGATAATAAATTTGTACAGTATCCAAATTCACTGGCTCAACAGCTCAACAGACCGCAGACCTTGGACCATCCAACAGATGTCCATGGTCCATGGTCCACTTGTATCCATGAACGTTAGCAGCGATACCTTCACAAAACGTCGGCATCTGCTGCAGGTGGAATAGTGTATTCTTTTTTTTGCCTCAACCTTGTTAGCGTAAACACCATGTTCTCTGACAATAATACCCAACGAAACCCTTTGCTGGGTAATTCCGGTCATCAAGTCGAGGCTGTTCCGTCGGACAACTTCGGAAAGAGACCCGTCATTCACGGTAACGAGGAGGAAGACTCTCGAAGATCCTTTTCCACCTCGTTTCACACAATGAATCCCCAAAACAGTGCTGGCTTGACTATTTTCCTTCTTATCAACACCATGATCGGATCTGGAATCTTGAATCAGCCTTTTGTGTTCAAGGAGAGTGGTATTCTTGGCGGCCTTCTGGGGTTTTTGCTAGCATCCACTGCAACCTGGACTGGGTTGTTGTGTTTGACCGAGGCTGGTATTTATGCCGATGTCTTGGAGTACTCGGGTTTGGCTTATCACGCGTTCCGGAAGCATGGCGAACGCCTTGTTGATGTTGCGATTATCATTCTGGCGTTTGGTGCCCAATTGGGTTATATCCTTGTAGTGGGAACTACGCTTTCTGATTTGTTGACTTCGTGGGGCTGCAACAATGATGTTTGCAATGACATCTGGACGACAGTTATCTCGGTGTCCATTTTTGTGGCGCCAGTTTGCATGTTTAGACATTTCGGACACTTGGCGTATTTGAGTTTGTTCTCAATTGCCGCCATTGTTGCTGTTCTTTTGCTTGTCCTCATTGGCGGTCCTATCAAGCATAAAACTGAACACGTCAGTGATTCCTACCGTGTTTTCAACATCAGTGGTATCATGTCGTCCACTGGCTCCATTGTCTTCGCCTTGTCTTGTGCGTCTGCGAACTTCCAAGCATTCATCACGACTGAAAAGAAATCCCAGACCATGGAGTCTTGGAGTTTCATTACTGGTGCCTCCGTGTTTGTTGGTGCGTTGATGTGCGTGGTTATGGGTGTCGCAGGTTATTTGTCCTTCGGCTCCGACACTGACGGCATGATTTTGGACAACTTCACACAGCATGGTTTCGATTTCTTCAAGATCATGGTTGTCACCCATCTTATCTTGTACATTCCCGTCAACTTCGTGATCATGCGTTACAGTTTGGTCAAGATCACCTCCGGACAGAGAAGTGAACTGCTTCCGTTCTCTACTCACACCGCACTTACCCTGGGCCTGTTGGTTGTCATCACTGCTATCGTTATCCTGTTGCTAAGCCTCGGTTTGGCGTCGGGTGAAGCATTTTCTCTCATTTTGGATCTTTCCGGTGGAATTGGAGGTAAGTGACTGTTCTGCCGTGTCTTCGTCATGACAGTGCTCTGACGTCTCTCTTTTTCTTGTTTAGGATCCCTTGCCACCCTGATTCTTCCCGCTGCCATCTACATTAAGGTGATGCCCTCTGACAGTCGCTTGTACTGGCAATCAAGAATTCTCCTAGTTTTTGGATGCTTAGTTATGATTGCCGTGGTGGTGGAGACGATCTTGAAGTACGCCGCTTAAACGATCGTGAAGAAGCTTCGCCATCCACAAGAGAACGCCCGCTCCCCGCGGCACGAGTAAAGGCCTGTTTACTCTATGCCACTAAGGACGTCCCCTTGTTAGGCGCAATGTTCAAAATCGTGTCGATAGAATTCCTCACCACACAGTCCTTTTAGTTCCCACCTCCCCCTCTTTGGTAGATTAGTTCCTCTGCTGATTGATTGCTCTACTTCTGTCCTCCGTCTGCGTTATTTGGCAGTGACTGCCGGATCTGGTAATTTTTCTCTTGGCACTTCATTCTATGTGTGTATTGCTGACCTCTGAAATCCACACTCTCTTAAAAACAATAATTATACCTGTGTCATAACATTGTAACATTGTGATGAGGCTCGTGGAACTGTCAAGAACCGATAGTAGGCAAATTGTTGAGTTTTGTATCAATAATTAAGGGTAGGATATACTTGCATTCTTTCTCGTTGGAAGAGACTCGTCCGATTGGAATCATTACAAATTTTCCACAAATTTGTACTGATTCTTTTTCGGAGCGGAACGTAAACAAAAGGGATCATAACAGAAATAGGAGTCTTAGTTGCGTTCGCCTCTAATGCGACGAGCAAGTTGGATGTCGCGAGGGACAATCGTAACTCTCTTAGCATGAATAGCACACAGATTTGTGTCTTCAAATAATCCCACCAAATAGGCCTCAACAGCCTCTTGCAAAGCTAGGACAGCGGATGCTTGGAAACGAAGATCAGTCTTGAAGTCTTGAGCAAGCTCTCTCACAAGTCTTTGGAAAGGGAGCTTACGAATCAACAAGTCCGTTGACTTTTGATATCTTCTAATCTCGCGAAGCGCCACGGTTCCGGGGCGATATCTGTGGGGCTTTTTTACTCCACCAGATGCAGGTGCACTCTTGCGAGCGGCCTTCGTGGCGAGTTGCTTTCTAGGTGCCTTTCCACCGGTGGACTTTCTTGCCGTTTGCTTGGTTCTTGCCATTTTTCTTGGTATTGTCAATGAATTGTGACGTTGTGTGAATTGTAGTGTTCTGTTTTCATCAAGTGATCGCCAACGTTCATTTCCATCGCCAAAACCAACTGTCGCCCGCCCTCTGTTGCTGTTCCCCAACGGATACTTCGGCGCGATGATGATGGCACAGCAGTTTGGGATTCTCTGCGCTTCTTTGGGTCGGTTTGCGTCAGGGTTGTGTTGACGGAACACGTTATAGGAGGCATGATGTGGTCCTTACAACAGAATTTTGTTCCAACCTCGCAGCTGGACTTGGACGTGTCCCCGTATGTTTGAGTGAGTGTTGGACTGATGAAGCGGATCCTTCTGCAAGTGATGATTACTTCTTCCTTGCGCGAAGAAATATTTTGTTCAATAGACACAGCTTATTGGGTTTGATTTGAAGAACACAAAGCTGTTGAAATCTGAATTTTCAGTGCAAGTCTGGTGTTGGAAAATTAGAGTTGGTAAGTGCAAGAAGCAATCTTCCCTCCGCTCCTGAAGTTGCTGAAATTTTCATTTGGATGTCTGTTGTATAGACTGTGGACGAAAATGATCAAAAGTTGCTTTCTAATCACACCCATCGCACCATCCTATTTGCGGAATAACCGTTCGACGCGGCAAAAATCTTTGCGATGCTTTCCCACGTGCAGCTCCAAAGGTCACATCATGGGCGGCTTTTGTGGTCAGTCCATTCGAGTCCGGCTGAGTTTGAATATTGAAGGACTTTCATCTCAGAAAGTGGATGTAAACGATTTTGTGTTCATTTGTGAGATACGACCAGGCAATGAGCCAAGGATTTCTGCTCAAACCGTCGTTCGCAAGGCAGCCGTGATGGACAAAGTCCGTTCTAAACAAGACAAAGACATTGGCAAAGAATTATTCATGGGAGAAGTCCAGTCGTGTGATCAACATGACAAGGAATTGGACTTAGAAGTGGTTTTCAATGGTCGACATCATTCGTGGGACTATTCGTGGAAATCAAACCGCTGGAGTGAACAACAGCATGTGGTCGATATCATTGTCCTAACATATGAGTCTCCCTTGGACTTTCGGGTTGCTGGGCACCATACAAGCAGTCAATTCATGATTTTGAGTAGCCATAAGAAATCAGTGAAAGGGGGAAGCACCAGCGACAAACCATCGACGGTGACATTGCCCGCTGGTCGGAAACCCACATCAAAGTCCACGCCAGTGCGTGATAGCAATGGAACACTTGTCTCTAATAGCAGCGGATCTAGTCAAGGGACAGACCTGGCTGATCAAGATCTGTTGGATGCATCGAATGCGCTGTCAATGTTGGCAGGTGGCTGCATGTTACCGTCCGCCACCGCTCCTGCTGGTGGCGGTCAATCCGAAGGCAAAGCAGGTGGAGAAGACGATGATGAAGAAGATGAGGATGACGATGACGACGAAGATGACGACGATGGGCACAATAAGCATCTGCGTACCTTTGCATCAACTTCGTCGGAGATGGTGGTGCTACCATCGCGTCCGACAGTGGCGGTGAAACCTGCGGCGGCGACCGCCGCCTATCCGAGCGCCACCGCACTGGCTATGGCTGGACCGGTGCCGAGTACTGATCTGTTGCGGCTACAGATGAATAGTAGCTCCACATCCACGAGACCACTGGCGCTGTCAGAACTGCATCAGCTCACGTTTCCCGGTAAATCGACGACGTCACCGTCACAAGAACCAGTGTCCAGCGTTGAACGAAGGTCTGAATCCAACGATGACTCTGCCAAGGTCGCCGTGGAAGCCAAACTCACAGATGTCGTGCATCTTCCACCAAACAATGGCCACAACAAGCGCAAGATCGAGGCTGATACCACGACTACCAACGCTGCCGTCGCATCGAACGTGTCTACGGCCACCGACGACCACCACATGAACACTTCGACGGTTACCTTGACGACCGCTGCCACCACCACCGACCGCAATACACAAGACAGTTTGATTCTTCTGGAACCGCGCCAAAAGAAACTGAAACCCTCGTCGGTACAATAGCTCCGTTTCAATCCAAACGTGAGAGAGAATGTGTGTACAATGGGTGCGTGTGCGTCCGTGTCGGTGTCTATATATTTACCGTTGTGCGGTGTGAGATTCTGCGGAGAGAAAGCTCCTGGTCCTCCTTCCTTCACAGAGCGCAAGAGAGTGACAACCAAAGGGGGTTGGCTCTATCTGACAGCGATCTTATGTCCTTTCGTTTTGCTTTCATTGGTTCATTTAGTTCTGTTTTTTTTTTTCTTCTCTTTCTTTTCTGGTTCCGAATGCGTCTCCGCGTCATTTCATTTCACTTATCGGTGGGTGCCTCCCCCCTCCCCAAGGACCACACGGGGTCGATCAATAACTTGCCCACCGTAGCGACTGACTGTACGTCTTGGGCCACTTGTGATGATCATCGATCGATCGATTGGTTGACCGACCAGTTGGCTCGGAAGTTGGTTGACCCCCACCTGTCCCTGTACGTACGTACGTACGTAAGCTGTAATTTGC
Source organism: Poteriospumella lacustris (assembly GCA_008000375.1). Classification (NCBI taxonomy): domain Eukaryota; class Chrysophyceae; order Chromulinales; family Dinobryaceae; genus Poteriospumella; species Poteriospumella lacustris. The sequence continues at coordinate 217,607 of SMOI01000002.1, forward strand.
ACATACACTTTTCCCCACATCTCAGCACTGTACACACACTCTCAACACACAGCACAGGACAGCAACGAGCGACTACACACGAACCACATTTTCTTTTTCTTTTTGTGTTTACAAGAGGATCACACGTCTACGAGCTGACGAAGACAGAGACCGCGGCCAACCGTCACAGGGCAGCGTGTGACATCGCATGGCTTCTACACCCTGCCTCCCTCCCTGTCTCTCTTCTCTCGTTCTTTACTCCTTAAATATACAACGACGCTGCAAAGACAACTCCACGACGAATACGAGCCGACCCATCCGAAAACAACGTAACCAACTCATTGTTTCCGATCGCAATCGACGCCGCCGACAACTGTCGTAACAATTCTTCCAACCGACGCAACGCACGAATGATCGATCCTTCGTACACCTCACTCAACTTACATACCTCCGAAAACTTCATGCCCGAGCTCCAGGCGTACGTCACATCAATCAACGAGGGGTCAAAGCGTTTCATGTAGTCGTCTTCATCGGTGATCAATTTCATCTCCAACAACACTTGGGCCACTTCCCGGGCCGTCGTTTGCAGCGCACGGAAGGGGCGTTGCATGTCAGCACGGAAGCGGGAGGCGGCACCGTCACTGCCACTGCTTTTCTCTTGGTTTTCAAAGCATGAGAGCAAGGCCACCGTCTGATCCACCGTCAAATCATTGAACACACCCGCAAAGATCATGTTCGTCAACACCAATTCATCGCCCGCCGAGACTTCACAGGCAAAGCGTCCCTTGGCCGTCAACACACCCTCCGCGTTCACATATTCCAGTTTCTTCAACACCTTCCGCATCGATTTCAATTCTTCTTTCATGGTCACCGATTGCAAGGCCGTGGCTTCATGACGCAACTGTTTCGCTTCTTCCAACAGCTTTAATTTCGCGGTAAATGCCTCCAAGACCTTGGGTTGTTGACGAATGGCGGCAAAGCGAGCACTGTGATAGACACGTTGCACCAATTCACTGTGACGTTCGATCACGTGGGCAATGGAGGCTTCTTCGACCCCCATGTCCTGCACGGGATGCAACAAGGGAATGTTCTCCGCCGAGACAAAGGCACCCACAGCCGTCGCCGCCGCAGCGGCCGTCACATCAGCCGGATTCACCGGTTGTGGGTTCCCATTGGCCGTCGACGACGACGACGACGACGAAGCCGCATTGGTGGTCACCGTCGCAAACCGACGACACACTTCTCGTACACATTTACGGACTCCCTGTTTCGCCGCATCTTTGCGAATGTCACGAGGAATGTTCAACTTCACCGCCGAGAGACTGTTGATGGCATCCAAGCCTACGTGAACCAGATACACGTTGTTGTTCGGGGACGTTTGTAGATAATCCACAATACGGGCGGGGCCGAAGTCTAATTGACCCAGTTTCTCTTGTGTATTCACTTCCAACAGCACATCGACGTAATACTCCCCAATGGGGGTGGAACGAGGACCCAAGGTACCAATCCAACGACTGGCCGAATACGGTGGGTTGTTCATGATACGTCCTTCCAGACGCTTCAACTCCACAATCGCCCCCCAACCAAAGGATACATCTTGAAATTGAATCTCAATCAACCGTCCCGATTGAAGAAACGGCAAACAATGCTTCGGTTCCATCAAAATCGCATTGATTTGACGTTTCAACGAGGCTTCTAATTTGCTTAAATCGACATATTCACTCACCACGTCTTCCTCGGCGACCTCAATCAACGATGCTTCTCGTTCCAATTCTTCAGCTTTACGACGTAAGTTGGGTGCATTGGCTTCTTGGGTATATTGATGAAACGACGATTTGATGATATGTTGGGGGTCCGCACCTTCCACACGCATCATGTTGAGGACCATGTTGTATTTGATTTGATACGACGAATACAATGGATCTGACGCACCATAAATCATGTTCTTGGCGACATCGGGTTCCATTTTATCTTCCAACATTTGAATGACAATACCTTTGTCGTCTTTCCCACGACGTCCGGCACGTCCGGACATTTGAATGTACTCACCGGAGGTGATCCAACGGAAATCTTTGCCATCGAATTTGCGGGTGTTCGTGAAGACCACCGTACGCGCAGGCATGTTAATACCAATCGAAAACGTCTCCGTGGCAAACAAACACTTGATTAAACCCTCTTGAAAGAGAATCTCAATGACTTCTTTCAAAATGGGCAACAAGCCACCGTGGTGAATACCCACGCCCCGCTTCAACAACGGTAAGATCGTTTGAATTTGCGGTAGATTCTTGTCATCTTCCGCCAACGATTCCATGGCATTATTGAAGACATGTTCGACGAGTTGTTTTTCTTCTTCATTGTTGAATTCCATTTTGCCCATTTGCAACGCGTATGTTTCACAGTCTTTCTTGCTGAACGAGAAGACAATGCACGGCTCCAACCCACGTGCCATGATCAAATGGACAATTTTCAACAGGTCCGCAGAGACAGACCGTTGGACATTGCGTTTCGACTTCGCATTGGCGACATCCCCTTCACCGGGCGCATTCGATTGGAGATACGACATCGCACGTTGGAAGTTCTCGTCACGGAACTTGCTCTTCTCATCAACGACGAGGTATAAGCCTTCACCTCCGGATGGGAACAAGTAATGCTGCAAGGGAACAGGGCGATAGTCGGTGTAGACGACGTGACATGGCTGGTGGTGAATCCTCGACACCCTGCGAGCGAACGACAAACACGACAAAAACAAACGACCGCATTAGACACCCACAACGCACACAATCAACAAGAATAGCGAAAGGCCAATGCAAGTACTTACCAGTCAACAAAGGCCAAGGCATTGGGGATGGTGGCCGACAAGAACACAAAGCGTACTTTGTGGGGCAACAAAATGATACTCTCTTCCCACACGACACCACGTTCTTTGTCGCGCATGTAATGCACTTCGTCATAGATCACCCAGGCAATCTCTCGGACCACTTCTGAACCACGATAAAGCATACTTCGCAAAATCTCGGTGGTCATAATCAAACAGGTGGCATTGGGGTTGATGGTCATATCACCGGTCATGAGACCCACGTCACCAAACTCTTCTTGCAAATCACGGAACTTCTGGTTACTCAATGCCTTGATAGGCGACGTATAGATAACACGTTGACGATCACGCAAGGATTTCGCAATGGCATATTCAGCAACAGCCGTTTTTCCGGCAGAAGTATGTGCGGCAACGAGAACGGATTCATTGTTGTCGATGTACCCGATAGCTTCTCTTTGGAAAGGATCCAACGTGAACTTGTAAACCTTAGCAGGAACTTTTGATCCTATTGTGAGAAGTCGAATTTTATTAATGGTATTTTGTTGGGACACCACGAGCAATCCCGAACTGAAGTTACCTGATGCCGGAGGGGCGGCGGCTGCTGCCACGGCGCCTTCTTCAGTCTTGATCTGCGCGGAAAGAGCGTCAACATTTTTATTGGGCATTTACTAATGATACAACCACTTACAGTCTTGGAGTTTGGCTCTTCATCCTCTTCCTCTTGGTCCAACTTTCGCTTCTTTCGAGTACTGTCCAACAGTGCCGACGACGATTCGAAGTTGTCAACTTTTTGGTGTGGATCCGACGATCCCGCCGCAAAATTATCAAAAATATCGAGATCCATTGCAACTTGTTTCAACACTGATGCAATAAATCGTTGTAAATGGGCGTCTCGTTTTTGCAAGAATACACGAGTGCCCTTGGTCTAGAGGGGGTAAGTGAAATGGAGAGAGCACGATGGTTGGTTGAGGGCGGCGCGAACGTTTCAGATTTGGACCGATGATTTTCCGGGTTGTTTGGGTAGAATCCCGATATTCCTTCTTTTTCTCGTCGTCGTGTCTTTCGGATTTCCGGTGAAGTTTGGGTGGGGTGGGCAGAGCTGTGGATCTTGGCAGTTCAGGTTGGTTCAGTTCCGATCGCCATCGCATTAGGAAGTAGGAAACAAACAGTTGATGGGTGGACACAACTGAATTATATTCGGATTCATTTATCGTTTGATCAGTGATTCGGGAAGTTGGAGAAATGGCAGCCTTCGAGAGAGATGCTGCGACGACCAGAGTCATCGAGGAATTGAAGAGACTGTACAAAGTCAAGATTTTACCTTTGGAACAAACGTATCGTTTCGACCTGTTTTACACTCCGTACTTGACGGATGCAGAATTTGATGCAAAGCCTCAAGTCATGCTGTTGGGTCAGTACTCAGTAGGAAAGACCACATTCATCCGATACCTGCTGGGTGAAGATTTCCCTGGACAGCGTATTGGTCCTGAGCCTACAACCGATCGATTTACGGCGATTTACCACGGGCCCGATACTCGTGTTATCCCTGGCAATGCCCTGGCAGTTTCAAAGGATATGCCATATCGTGGTTTGGAGCGCTTCGGTGTGGCATTTTTGAATCGTTTCGAAGGAGCACAAATGAACAACCCGGTTCTCCGAAACATTACGCTTATCGATACCCCTGGTGTGTTGAGTGGAGAAAAGCAACGATTGAATCGTGGATATGATTTTTGCCAAGTTTGCAGCTGGTTTGCTGCTCGTGCGGACTTGATTCTTTTGCTGTTTGATGCTCACAAGTTGGACATTTCCGATGAGTTCCGCAATGCTATCGAGAGCTTGAAAGGCAACGATGACAAAATCCGATGTATTCTGAACAAAGCCGATCAAGTTGATCGCCAGCGATTAATGCGTGTCTACGGAGCGCTGATGTGGTCACTGGGTAAGGTCATTAAGTCGCCGGAAGTGCTGCGAGTTTACTTGGGCTCGTTCTGGGATCAACCGTTGATGTACGACGACAATGGTAAGCAATCATCTCATTGCATATGAAAGTTCCTCGTGTGAAAGGTTTTGGTGAATTTCTTGTCGTAGCTGCGTTGTTCGAGATGGAAGAGAAAGACTTGATGAACGACCTGAAAGACTTGCCTCGTAACAGTGCCGTCCGCAAAATCAATGAGTTGGTGAAGCGTGTACGCCTCTGCAAAGTGCATGCCTATTTGATTGGATATCTGAAAGAACAGATGCCCATGTTGATGGGTCATGCGAAGAAACAACAGAAATTGTTGGAGGAAATGTCGAACGTGTTTCGTTCCGTGATGAAGAAATACAATTTGGCCTTCGGGGACTTTCCGGAAATCAGCGATTTCAAAGCGAAATTGGCGGAACATGACTTTTCGAAGTTCCAACCATTGAAACTTCGTTTGATTGAAGATGCCGAGACCGCATTGTCGGTGGAATTCCCACGTTTGATGGAAGCGTTGCCTCGTTCCATGGATTCATTCCGCCAAGAAACACCTCCACCTGCGGCAATTGTTGCAGCCGTTTCTGCGGGAACGGCATCTGCCGCGGCCGTTGGAGCCGACAATCCGTTTGGTGATGATGGTGGTGCGAATCCATTTGGGGATGACGAACCAGTTGGAAACTCGTGGATTTTGGCGGACTATGTCGATCAATACCTTCCGCAATACAACTCGGCACAAGTGAATGGTTTGGTCAGTGGTGCCTCTGCGAAACCTGTCTTGTCCGGTAGTGGCCTTCCAGTGGCCAGCTTGCGAAAGATTTGGGATCTGTCGGACATTGATAAAGATGGTCAGTTGGATTTGCATGAGTTCGTCGTGGCAATGTGTCTCATCGATACATGCAAGGCCGGCAATGCTCTCCCTGATCAATTGGACCCTTCCTGGATCCCGCCTGGGAAGTAAACTATTAGCTATTAGCTTAGGTTGAATGCAAGCTGTGTTTCCCGTTTCCTCAGCAGACAGATTATCTTCGATCGTCGGTAGCTGTGCCACTGTCTTCGTCGAGTTGACAAAAATTTTTCTTTCTCTCTTTGTCGCCCCGACATGGGCACTGGTGACTGCACCTTTTCCTCCCTCAATTTTCTCTCTTTATTTAAAAAAAAAACACACACACATTCAAAATCGGCGTTCGATTGTAAGGACGATTCTAATTGAAGCAGTTTTGTGTGTGGCTGAATGTTTGCTGCTACGTTGGGCGTGCATGATACGTTATGCAGATGGAGATCGTCGTGGTGTTTATTACAGCAAAAGAGTCGGTGTGCGCTCTACAGAACGCTTAGCGGTTGGGACCACCTTGTAAAAAACAGGTTGAAAAGAAGGGCACCATCGGCCTATACCCCGGATGATCGTTAGTAATGTCGAACCATGAAGCATCCACAATTCTTGAACCAATCAGCTTCCGTTCTACGCTTATCATGGCGTGCATCAAATCCATTCCAACTGCATGTGGTATTGACAGGATCGGGAACTCCTTTGCAAAGCTCTTGATAATCCGCTGTAAAGGGAACCAGGTCATTTCCAGTTAGCACGCACAGTTTTGGAACAGCGAGGCATACGATCCACTTACGTTCGACTAACTCATAATATCGACGCTTCGCATAACTGTGATACCCTATATAATGGTATCCTGACAGCTTATCCCCTTCGATTTGTCGCTCGAATGCCTCCATTTGCCAAGGGTTCCGATAGAATAGCCATACATCCTTGTGTCGATCCGCATGAAGCAGCTTCTTCTTTAAATCAGGATGGAATACATATCCTGGAAGAGGTCCGTTCGCCCACAGAAGAGGGCGGAAGTTCACTGTATCGGGGAATTTGCTTATTGCGAAATTGAAGTACAGTTCATACTCAGAGAGGGTTGAGCCAGCTCCGCACACCTGCGGTCTCGGGGCACGACAACCGAGCTCTTGGGCGCTTTCGTTCAACATAACTTTCCAGAAAGGAAGTCCACCGTGTACGTTTTCAGACTGTTCCATTAAGGCCTTCATGACACTCTTCACGATCACCATATGGTGCACAATACCCGAACGAAATACTTGCTTCTCTGGCCAATCGTACGCTGGAACACCTCCAATTTTCTGCAACGTGGCTCGGTAATTTGGATTCCATTGTCCACTTGAAGCATAATTGTATGATTTGGTGCCATCCGCCAATGTACGATTCAAAAATCTGATGTTGCGAAACCAGATCAAGTCACTGTCCAAGAGGAGGTAGTCATCTAAACCCAATACAGTTCCTGCGTATAGCTTCAGAAGCTGCTGTAAAAACCATCCCAATTTCAGATAAACTGTTCTTTCGAGCGCAGAATTGCCATCGATTGGGTAGACACCTCGTTCTTTTACGGATTGAATCATCACCTCCGAAACATTTGCCACTCGAAAGGGAAAGACTTTTTCGTCAACAAACTTCACCCGATCACCAAATGACCCACCAAAGTGTTTCTCCAGCTCTCCTTTGTCCGGCGTTACTACGTAAAAGTTATCGACGTCCACCAAATGCTCCAACGCGCTTCGCATAGACTTCTGAAAAACCTTCACATCTTTTCCAGTAGTCAAAACAACCGCTGACAATGGCTTATCACTATCCACCGTGATGAATCCAATCAACAGTAACAATATCAAAGTTGTTATTCCCCACATTCCAAGCGTTTCCCCCTTCACCTTATCTAAAAAGAAGTAACTAAATGTATTTGACCTTGTCTGTTTGAACTGCCGCTCATGGTTGGACGACCTCTGCGCCCGTTTCACTTTGTGGTGCTGGTTTGCGTCTTTACTGGTTACGTCTACAATTTTGATTTGATTCAGTATACAAGATTAAGGCTTAGATTCGTCGAATACGCAGCAAGTGGAGATCGCTATCCTGCACCAAGCTATCAAAGAATCTGCGGAGCATATATAACATTCGCTGACGTTCAATCGCAATCGAAACCTTTTCCTCCCAAGACAAGTTCATCAACGACTTTAGCTTTGTATTGCAACATTTTCATTGAACGGTAGCAAAACACTACCATTTTAATGAAAGTGTAAAAACTGTAGTCAACACTCAGCAAAGAAATCTTCGAAAAAATTGTCCAAGGGATAAAAGACTTACAAAAGGCTGAACTACTGCTCATTTTACATGCTCCGCTGATTCTTTGATAGCTTTGCGCAAGATATCAATCAGTTTCTCCAATTGCTCTTTGTTCGACACCAAAGGAGGCGACATGGCAATGCTGGGTCCAGCGACGCGAACCAAGGCTCCCTTCTTGAAAGCGCGATCAAAGATATCCATGGTACGGCGCAAGGGGGCACCAGGAACAGATGCAAATTCAACAGCTCCCATCAAACCGATGTTACGAACATCCACAACGTGAGGCAAATCCTTCAAAGAATGCATCAACTCCTCCCAGTATGGAGCCAAATTGTTGGCGTTCTCGAAAAGTTTCTGCTCCTCGAACACTTCCATGGTAGCGATACCAGCTGCCATGGCCAGAGGATGAGCAGAATAAGTGTATCCATGGAAAAATTCAATTTGCACGTCAGGTTGAGAATGTGCACTGTTGTAAATGGAGTCAAAGACATGTCCTTGGCAGATGACAGCACCAGCCGGGACAGCTGCGTTCGTCAAACCCTTGGCACAAGTGATCATGTCGGGATTGACGTCGAATTTGACAGCACCGAAGGAAGCGCCAAGACGACCAAATCCAGTGATGACTTCATCAAAAACCAACAAAATTCCATGCTTCGTGCAAATGTCGCGAAGACGTTGCAAATAACCTTCTGGGGGAGGCAAAACACCAGTGGAACCAGCAACGGGCTCAACAAAGACTGCAGCGATGGTGGAAGGATCGTGCAAAGCAACGATTCGCTCCAATTCATCCGCCAGATGAGCACCCCACTTTGGACATCCCTTGGAAAAGGCCATATCCTTCAACGAATGGGTGTGCGGGAGATGATCGACATGTGGAAGCAAGGCGCCTGAAAAGGCCTTTCTATTGGGAGAGATACCGCCAATAGAAATACCACCGAAGCCAACGCCGTGATAACCACGTTCACGGCCAATAAAGCGAACTCGTTGGCCCTCCCCGCGAGCACGATGGTACGCCAGGGCAATCTTCATGGAAGTGTCGACGGCCGTAGAGCCGCACATAGTGAAAAACACATCTTTGTAGTTGCGGCCAGGCAAAAGGTCGAGAACCTTCTGGGCAAACTTGTGGCCCAAATTGTGGCCAGTATTAAAACTGGGGGCAAAATCCATCTTCTCAGCTTGATCTTGAATGGCCTTCACAATCTTGGGCTGGTTGTGTCCAGCGTTGACGCACCACAATCCAGACATACCATCGAAAATTTCTTGGCCTTCAGGGGTGTAATAGTAGGCACCATTCGCTCTCTCGAAAAGCTTCGCCTCGGTTTTGAAGCGTTGATGGTCGGTGAAAGGCATCCAAAAGCCTTGTCTGCTGTTGGAATTGGCGCGAACAGATGACTTTGGGAGGGCTCTCACAGCTTGGCGCAAAAGAGTTTTTGACAACATTTCAGATAGTTACTGAGGCCTTAGAAACTGATAGGATTATATTATGATTTTCTTCACGTTGCGTTAGGACTCTCATGCTGCCCTGAAGACACAAAAAGTGGACTCCAAGCTCCAGCTGCAAGACACAACTTGAAGCAAGCTCGCTCCTCAATTGTGGACTTACGTAAATCGTACAGAGGAAATCACTACCACACCATCGACATGATTATGATGATTGATCATTGATTGGTATAATCGATGCAGGGAACTATCATATTTAAGGGCATTAACACATGAAACGACGCCCAATCAGTGGTTGTTTGGTCTACTTAATGGAAAGAGATGAAGCGGACACGAAATTCTCGTTCTCTACTTCAGATACTCCTTCGATCCGCACTTCGATCGGAAGCATTCATTAACTCTGCAGCAAGTCCGACAGAACGCGTGTAACTTGTTGTCGTCCGAGGCAACCTTCTCGGATGAACGACGCTTTTCCGACTCTTCGTTTTGAAAAGAACTAGTGTCTTTCCCACGGTCATTGATCGACTATTCTCACGACAAGAAACATGACTGCTGTGATATATACATTGGAAGCCCTCCAATTCGATAGACAAAAGCGAAATCGCCATCTCCAAAAGACGATTCTGTTGACTACACAGGTACAGCAGGAGGTTTCGTCCCCATTTGATCCACACTCTCGTTGACCACTTCTGGTGAAATCGGAGGAGGGATTCCACGTTCTCCAAGACACATAATATTAGGTTGCTCCCAGCCCTTGAACGCACAAAAACTTCTCAATTTTGGTAAGACCCAACCCTGATAAAATTCTTCGTTTTCTCTTATTCTGCATGCGTGCTGGCACTGAGGATCTTTGCTTACTTTTAAAGCTTGCTTCTGGAAGAAGTAGAGAAGCACACCAGCCAGATTTTTTACGAAAAAATTCAGCATTGACTGGGGCAATGGCGCTCGAGGGTTCACTTCAGCAATTATTGTTGTTTTGGCGGAAGTTGGAGTCAAAATATCAACGATGCATCTGAACTCCTCAACTGTCATTCGATCATGAAACCATCCGACTTCCTTGAACGGCGCCGGCTTCGTTTCATAGCTTTCAATAGATTTCCCAACGATAACCATCTTTCCCTTTTCTATCAAACAATCTGCTCCGTAAACCTTCATCATGAAGTCACGTGTAAGTCCAGTGATTCCAATGTTAAGGTAGGGATACATTTCAGCCTTGCCAACTTTGTCGACCAAAATCGATTCGCGACAAAAAGGGATCCACTCATGGAAAAGGTCAACTTCATGAATAACTGCACACTGCTCAAAAAGAGGAAGATCCTCCATGAGTCCATCAAGCTTAATCTTGATCAGATTCGTTTTGGGATCATGTTGATAGAATGTTCGGATTCCAAACATTTCCAGACCAAAAGTCCATTCTGACTCATCTTCGTCCTCTTGAAGGGCTTCGTGAATTTCATTGTACCTGCTCGTTAAAGAGTCCAAGATATCTTGGTGTCGTTGAAGTGCATCATCAAATGCACGCTTGCCTTCAATTGGATAGTTTTGATGGCGCACTTGATGCTTCACCTCTTGAAGCTTTTCGAACGCTCCGATATAGCGACAATCGTCATAAAGACGTAAAATATCATCAAGAGGAGAAAAATCGCTCATTTTTCAAAGTTCGCTTTGCGCTTTTATATCTAAAATCAAATCAATTGCAGTCCTTCCTAACATTGAAGCCGTGCTCGATTGACACGATGATGAAGGAGGCAAAGAGGCAAGAAAAACGGAATAAAAGAAGGTTTTCGCGGGAACCCGAGTCTTGAGTCTGGTGACCTGTGACAACAAAGCGACGCAAGAAGACGCAAGGGTTCCAGGTTGTTCTCAGCATTTCCACGTGAGATTGATGAGAAAATCACAACATTTTCAAGATAAGTTAGTAGATCAAGTCATTGACTCAGTGTTGCAAAATGCAGATTTTCATTAAAACTCTGACCGGAAGAAAGCAGCAATTCAACTTCGAACCTGAAACGAAAGTTCTGCAAGTGAAACAAGCTCTTCAAGAAAAGGAAGGCATCGATGTTGAGCAAATTCGTTTAATCTTCAGTGGTAAGCAGCTAAGCGACGATAAGGCCCTAAGTGAATACAATATTGCCGCTGGAGGTACCATTCACATGGTATTACAGTTGCGAGGTGGCAGAAACTAAACAGTACAAGTTCTCTTGCTTTAAATTTTGCCAAAAAAACATCAATTAATTTACATTTAAACATCATCAATTGTGCGCTTTTTCTTGTTTCTTCGACCACGCCCATTGTCTTCCACGTCTTCCAATGTACGGTCAGTCGCAGTGGCCGTTGAGGCATGTTGGAGGGCCTAAATGAAATAGAGTAAAGCTGGCTGATTAAAGTCAGCAGGCGAGTTTCCTACCTCCGCTCGAGAAATATAGTTGAGAACCGTGAAGTGCTTTGAATGATCCCCGTCGAGAAAACTAATTTGCGGAAACTCGTTGATAAATTTGGTATTGTGTTGGAATCGTTTAGATGACTCATCCGTACCTGATCAGTTGATTGATCACCTCGAAGATTGAATTCAACGACTCCTTCTGCAACACGACGCCGCTCAACTGCTTGGGCATGCGTGCTAAACCCAGACGCCGTCAGAAAAAGAGAAAACGATGTTGGACTGGCTCGAACTTACCAAGGAAGCGAATCAATCCCTCAGCACCATACATGTCACTGATTGCAACTCCTTTCAGATTTTCCGATGCGACAAGTGCATCAAACTAGGAATGGATATTGGTCAAAGCTGGAAGTGAACACTGTCAAGGTCACGAAACTTACTTGAACTCTCTCCTGTCGGAAAAGAAGCAGTGCTGGTAAGGCCTGCATTTAAAATCAGCTTTTAACAACATATATGCGAAAATTATGATGCAACTGAAAACAATACCACGTACCCGGTTGAACTGAATCCGAAATCCATGAAAAAAGTCTTCGTAATTGTGAATCGTGAAATTGGAGTCGTCGTCGCGTTCATTTCCGCTGTCTTCCAGTTGCTTCCTTTTTTTGGCCAAAAATGATTCCAAGATCCCCGATACACTGAGATGATAAGGCTTGGGGAGCCGAATCAGGCGATTGTTGCAATCTTTCGTGATAAGATTCCAATCGTCCAGCAAATGGCGCTTCATCGCCATGGTTAACTTCATCTTTTTCATCAGCTCTTCATCTTCAACTTGATCAAAGAGATCCTGCTGTAAAAGCTCGCGCTGATACGTTCTTGAATCGAAGGAAATCAATTCAATTCCTTTCGAGGCCGCGTTTTTCTTCTCTTTCAGTAACCGCTCGACTGCCTCCGTGTCCGCAATTGCCATGGAAGACGACGAAGGATTAGAAGACGCTGCCGGTTCAGGACCCCTGCTGACTGATTCAATATCAATGGTCTGCTTTCCAATCTTTATGTGCGACTGCTTCGGATTCAGAGTTTTCCCTCTCTTTCCAGTAGGAACAAGCTTGTCGCGTGCAGCTTGTTTCAGTCTCTCGATAGCTTTGGGATCATTTTTATCAGCCAGTTGCTCTTCGTCCATCCAAAGGTCATACTTCCTTGCCCAGCCATTATAATGAATGAAGTACTTTCTCTCGCCGCCACAGTCCTGGATTTTCATTATCTTGGCCTCGTAGAGGACACCATTGTCAAAGGACAGAACTGTGTCTTTCACTTGGAAATTCATCCTTCTCTGCAACTAAAAGCTCTCTTTCTGAGGAGATAGACTGAGAAAAGTGGCCGGAATAAATGTGATTTGCCTTGTCAAGAAACATGAAATAGCCCGCAGATCTGAGGTCACGCTCAATCGATGAAGGTTGGCTGAACATTTGCAACAGTACTGACAATCAGGCACTTTTGAGATTTATAATCTCTTCTTTCTTCCCGTATTTGTACAAGGAATGACACATGATGATGACTCCAACACTTTCATCAGCTTTCAGTCATTCTTTATATCTGGTATCCATTCTTGGTAGATTCATCAATAGCATCATATCAAATAAATCTGATGGGAAAATGTGGGCTCTACGCGTACGAATGGCAGTAGCCCTCTTTTGGGTACCAGCTTGGTTTCATCTACTTTGCGTGTTGCCTGCACACTCTTTTCACATGGAGTCCTACAAGACTGTTCGGTTCAATCGTTTGCAGCATTCGGTTATGAAAAGATTGTCCATGACGGATAAGCATACAAGTAACGAACAAGCATCTTCATCAACACAGCGAACTCCGAAAGTGGGTGCTGCTATGCCAAGTGGGGGAAGACCGGCTTGGTTCCATGTGGCTGCTCCTGGTGGAAATCACACAAAATTTCAAGAATTAAAGGAAAGTATCAAAGATTTGGGACTTCATACTGTTTGTGAAGAGGCTATGTGTCCCAATATTGGCGAATGTTGGAATGGAGGGACGGGTACAATTATGCTTCTCGGTGATACTTGTACAAGAGGCTGCAGGTTCTGTGCGGTCAAAACTAGCTCTCGACCAGCCCCAGCAGATCGCATGGAACCTTTCAAAACTGCAAAGGCTCTTCAACAATGGAATGTTTCTTATGTTGTTTTAACCAGCGTAGATCGTGATGATATGGAAGATGGTGGTGCGGGCCATTTTGCATTGACTGTTCAACTTATCAAGGAAACGAGGCCAGATCTATTGGTTGAATGCTTAGTCAGTGACTTTGCTGGAGACCTCTCAGCTGTGGAAGTTTTGGCTAAAAGTGGTTTGCATGTTTATGCACATAATGTTGAGACGGTCCCTCGCCTGCAAAAGTTTGTTCGTGATCATCGAGCTGGCTACAATCAGTCACTGGCTGTTTTGAAACACGCCAAACAATGCAATCCCAATCTGTACACAAAAACGTCTTTAATGCTTGGATTGGGTGAGACTGAAGAAGAAGTACTACAAACTATGCGGGATTTGAGAGATAACGACGTTGATGTGGTCACGTTCGGTATGCTTCGTTCGTGAGTGACCGCGTGGGACTTCAACTGCTAACTCTGCTCTATTCTTCATTATCTATAGGTCAATACTTGCGACCAACGGATCACCATCTAAGTGTTGTGGAGTACATTTCACCGGAGAAGTTTGATTGGTATCGTGAACAAGGTGAAGCTATGGGTTTCAAGTATGTCGCCTCGGGTCCTTTGGTACGTTCGTCATACAAGGCAGGGGAGTACTATCTGGAGCACATGATCAAGTCCAAACGTGTCGAAAGTTTGTAATACGTGGGTTGGTTGGGAATGATCGTAGTAGTTATTCTGTCGCGTTGGTCTGTTGCACCGCTCGCTGGCCTGACTTTTATGCGGAAGCCATGTTAGCGCATGTATCTCTGCTCCCACGCCCTTATGTAATGCTCGCTGCTCATCTCTAAAAGTCGTGACGTTGCCCGTCTGAACGCAAAATTTAGTTCTTGAATTGCTGCCAACTCAGACTCCACAACGCTGAGTTCTTCTTGCTGTCCCATATGACCATACTGCTCGCCTATGGCCGTGGTGGAGTCAGCTCCTGGTGCCGGTTCACTGGTGGCGCTGGAGATGTTGACCCGCACTAAATGACGGCAAGAAGTGAATCAATCGACATATCCCGGCAAAGAACCCAACAAAACTCACATACCTGGCGCATAGTTTCGGCCATATTTCTTCGTGTCTTCGCTGGTTTCGACGTTGTCAAGCAATGGATCACTGCGCTGATTTCCAGGAAGATCTACGTTGTCGCTGATCTCATCGTGAGCACCAGTGAAAAGCTCATGAGGCAAACCATCCGCAAGACAAATCAATCGAATATTTGCGTTGTATAATTCGTCAATGAGAGTGATGAAACGACGGGATGAGTTGTGCTTCTCTTTGGTCAATCTCGGAATATTCGCCAGGAAAATGGTGTGGAAGGACGACGCCAGCGCATGAAAATCAGATGCCCCGCGATCAGTCTCGCAAATACTTTTAAAACTCATCAAACCTATCCCATAAGCTGGCTCGGCCATGTCCATCGTAATAAATCGATTCGAGTGAGGTATGGGAACCAGAACGTGATTGTTACTGTCTTTAGAAACAATGACATCTCGAAGAGAAATCGCCTCTGATTTCAAGCGCTCGACCTCTTCTTCATATGCTGAGAAGAACTTATCGCGATTTTCGCCACAGATTGGGTGAACATATAAGTTTTGGTTTGCTGATGACTCTTGCCAAGAATCTTTGTGTCGAAGAACCCGATAATCTTGTCCTCCGTCCAGTTCCCGTACAATACACTCACGTTTTAATCGGTCAATGAACGGTAAAAAGTCCCGTCTATTCATCCCATTCAAATATAAATCATCGGGAGGACGGTTTGAGGTGGCAACCAGAACAACTCCTTGGGACCACAGCATATCAAAGAGCCGTGTCATGATAACTGCATCACAAATATCAGTAACTTGGAACTCATCGAAGCATAACAAATGAGCTTCTTTCGATATTTCTCGTGCAACAAACTTGATGGAATCTTGTTCATCTGACAAATTTATATGCCGTTGACGACCGTACTTCTGCAATAAATACTGCTTATGGTGATGAATTCGCCTGTGGACCTCAAGCATAAATTGATGAAAATGGACTTTTCTCTTCCGTTGCAGTGAGCAATTTCGATATAGCAAGTCCATCAAAAGTGTCTTTCCGGTCCCCACATTCCCAAATAGATATATTCCACGCAATCTAGATGACTGCTGCTGACTCTGAGTGGCAGTGTTCTGGATGGAATCAAAATCAAAGGTTTCGGTTACACCACAGAGCTTGTCCATCAGTTTCACGATTTTCATTTGATGAGGATCGGACGATATGGACCCTTTTTGAACCATTTCTGCGTAGCTACTCGCCAACTTGGACATTGCCCGATGATGCATCTGAGAAAGCGGCAATGACCGCCTGATAAGCGTGGACGCGCTCCTAAAGCATTGCATTGTTCAAGCTTCAAACGGACCAATTGGAGCTCCTCAATGTCATCGAAGGTTTCTTTGTATCTTCTGTTCTGTTGGAACTAACAAAATGTGGATTCAGAAGAAGGTACTTTGTTTCCTCGTTGCGATTCGACGAGAGACCGGATCATCATCACCAACCACGTCAGTCATCACACGGTTAGTGCGAAATTTGTAACGCCTTTTCTTTGGTTCCTGTTGAAGTCACTGTACTGAACTACTGAACTACTGAACTACTGAACTACTGAACAAAATGAACCATGAACCGGTATGAGGAATAGAGTGAAGATACCTACAACAAGCAACATGCGACAGTCAAATCAAGGATGTTTGATTTTATCTCCACGTACATTTGTCTTACTGAAATGTCATGTGGATAGCACACACCTGTTATGAACTGGCAAATGACAAAATACAACACGAAGAGTCTCAGATACGTAGGCCTGTCGCCCATACATACATCTGACAAGATATATGGATGTATATATGCGACAATTTATATTCAAACATTTATTTACAGGGATAGATGTTGTCATTACGTGGACGGTAATCGGAAACTGCTTCTGTGTGTCTTAACTTCTCCCTCCACTTTTTCCAATAAGAACACGTCGACACCGTCACCGAGAGATATTTCTCGTTGTGAAGCTGTCACAAAGCATTGTTTGATGACGGAATATGCTTCATTTTTCGAAATGTTCAAGTACGGTCGTTGATCAGAGACGTACTTGCCACTAACATCATCAAACCTCCAGAGATCGGATCCAGAACTATCGTCCACGATAAACTTGCTTCTGACTTCATCCAAAATGGGGTCAATCATGGGTTGGCCCCTTCCACACGAAGATACCAATAACTCTTCATACGATCCCAAAACGTCGCTCTGCACAACGACTCCATGGCCATCTGAGCATAGGGACGTTGATCGAAAATAAAAGAAAGACGGAGCATAATTCGAAAAGAGAAATACCTGTGTCTAAGCCCACTAAAAGTGTATATGAAAGATAGGGAAGGCTATGGCGTCGGTAAAGTTCTGTTGATAAAAGGCCCGCAACTTCTCCAATGCCCAGGTCAGCACGTCGTTGAAGCTTCACGTAGCCAACTGTTCTTGCCAGCTCAAACTTTAAGCCTTCAAGATCAGCTGCGCATCCGGCGGATGCAAGAAGAATATCTTTCGACAACTCGAAAATGCGAGTCCACTTCCTGGAGCGTATGAAGTATTGCTCTGCTAGTCTAGTGTCTGCTCCAATAATGACAAAGTCCTTTCCGGCGATGGCAACGATCGTTCCACCATTATCGGCGTAAGGTTCAAAGTCTTTCTGGCTGTCCCTTGCAGTTGCACGGACGGCCAAATGAGGCGTTTGAAGTGAAAATGCGGGCGTGGGGAATACCCGGCTATGACATGGCAAACAGAGAAAGACGATCCAAGCTGCAATTGTAGCGACGGTTATTCCAAGCATCTACCGATATCTAAATCGATCAGCTCTTCGACAGTTGAGTCTTCTTTGTCTTTCCGTTGTGATTTGTAGCCGCTGTTGGCGAACCGAAGTCATCTTGTTGTATGACTGCATGACCACAGCCGCCCTTCAAAGTAGACATTTAATATGACGTCTGATATTTTATCGGCGTCTAAACTTGGAGTATTTTGATTTGCAGGGCGATGGTATGGATTACGTATCGGGTATCGGGTATCACCAAAGAAAGGCAGGAAAGCGATGAAGATTCTACTAACATTTTCGATTGACCTTACAATAGATAATTCTATAAAAGCACGATTGAACATTCAAATGTAGCGCTGGATAATGCGATGAATTTCTTCCAATACTGCGCTGTCCGATATCATGTCCATATGATGAACATTAGGAAAAGCCTTTGCTTCAAAATAAAATTGTTGGGATTCTTTTTCAGATGCCCAAACATTGCAAAATGAATTGTCGAAGATTTCTTGATTGTCATCTCCTTCCATGAACAACGTTTCGACCGGATCAGAACTCATCGCGTCGCCAGAGAATCGAAATGAAAATGATGTGGAGATATTCGATCCATACAAGCAGAAAGTATCTACTTCGGGATGCCGTGATCTATCCATCGTGTTTTCTTTCGATGGGGCGATTCCACTCAAAGCCTGTAATTGTTGTGCCCAGTCACCATGTCCTGACTCTGTGAAAAGTACGGCCAAATCCTCCACTTTCGCAGTGAAATTGCGCTCCGACGTCGTACCAAATCCTGTTGTCACAATTGGAACGTCCTTAATTGCTTCATATCCTCCCCATGTGATGCTACCGACAGTTGCTTCCCAGCTGCAAGTCATATTTTGTTGTTTGGGATTATCGTGATGAGTAAAGTCACGAATCATGTTCATTTGACCCAGAAAATTGCCAGATAATCCAATCATTCCGGCTAGATACATGCTTTTCCAGCGTTGACTGATCAGCGATGATTGAAGGAAGGTGTACATTGTCGGTCCGCCGTTGGAATGACCTGCGAGTAACACTTTTCGTCCGCCGTTTTTGCGGTACGCATTTTCAACCAAACTCTTCATATGCTGAATGAATCCCACAGAAGACAGAGACCGGTCCGACATGAGCCGATAATCATATGGGACGGCGAAAAGGTTAAGTCCTTCCTGATAACCCCACGATTCGAGCGCTGATTTAAATGGGGAATACACAGTATCAATACCGCTGAAGTAACCCATAGAGTCAGTAAAAACTTGAACACCTTCAGGAGAAGAATATGTAAGTGCTTTGGGATCAAAATTCAATCGCAATAAATCGTAAACACAGTCGATGTTGGTGATGTATACACCATCTTCTTCAACTAGGTATTTTTTCCCTGCTTCCAGTTTACCATCTTGGCAAGTTGTGGGAATCGATTTTTGTGAAGCAAACATACAGTATAGCTTCGAAGAGCCGTATCCAGGAAGGAATAGAACCGGCGGAAGGGCGTCCTTAGCGTACACAGCCGACAGAACTGCCACGATTGACGTAAGAACAATTAAAAAGTGTCGCTTCGACATATTTGTTATTCTTGAGAATTTTCCTCTCCAAAAAATACCGCTATGATGAAAACTTCAGTAGGGATTGTGGTTCAGACGAATTCACATGATATTTTCTTGCTGTTTTTCACTCCGTGCTGCTTTCGTGATGATGATGACCTTCCAGACTATCCCAGATTATCCCAAGTCGCACGCCACTGTGTCACAAATTTCTTTTCGGTGGCCGGCCGCTCAGAATTTGGCGGCGGGCCGCGAAAAAAAAAATGTTTCGGTTAGCATTTTCTCATCGCGCGCCCGTTGTCATTGCATCTTGTCATCAAGAGCGGAGTTGGCAAGCGAGCTCGTCTGATCAGACCTGGCGAAAATATCAACCAACCACATTCTATGATTTTTCTGCCGCTGATCTAGAGAATCATGGATATACAGGAAGGTGGAGAGTCGAATTCCATTTATGGAAAGTTCGAAGGAGATGCTGGAAAGAAAGAGGAGAAAGTTATCACTTTCATCCAGAGTGCGAAAGCTATGGCCACGACTGGCTCCTTAAATATTTTGCTTTTGCTTCTGCCCATTGCAATTATTTCATATGGAGCTGGTTGGCCCGATGGAGTTACTTTCGTTTTCTCCCTACTTGCCCTTGCCCCTTTGGCCGAGAGATTGGGCTACGTTACCGAACAGCTAGCACTTCACACCAACGAGTCAATAGGTGGACTTCTCAATGCAACTTTCGGAAATGCAACAGAGCTGATCGTCGCAATTACAGCGTTGAACAAGGGTTTGTATCGCTTAGTGCAACTGTCGCTTTTGGGCAGCATTTTGTCCAACATGTTGCTTGTTTTGGGGTCTGCGTTCTTACTGGGTGGATTGTATAACAAAACGCAAAGCTATGGAACCATTTCGTCTCAAGTCAACTCGACACTTATGATGCTGAGCGTTATGGGTATCTTGTTTCCTACGGTATTGAGCTCTTCGGGCTTCGAATCGTATGATGGATTGCTTGGACTATCTCGTGCGACAAGTTTGATTTTGTTCGCTATTTACGGTTGCTATTTGTACTTTCAGGTAAATTGGTTTTTGCCCCCGTTGCAGCATAAATTTTTCTGATTTTGCTTGTTGTTCTCTTGTGTAGTTGCACAGTCATAAGCATTTGTACGAAGATTCTCCCTCCAACAAATTGCCCGATGCAGTTGTCAATCGCATGCACCGCGAAGACGTTGAGCAGCAAGAGTCTAAGGAAAATTCTGGTGTCGTTGCTGGCGGGGCCAAAGAAGATGATGACGACGAAGAAGAGGAAGACGAATTGGGCTTCTACAATGCTCTTATCTGGTTGGCTGGCATCACTGTTTTGATTGCTGTTTTGTCCGAGGCGATCTCTGACTCTATTCAAGATGCTGCTGACTCCGCAAACATTTCTGGTGTCTTCATTGCGTCCATTTTGCTGCCTATCGTTGGCAATGCGGCTGAACACGCTGGTGCGATCGTTTTCGCGACGAAAGGGAAGCTGGACTTGACACTTGGAGTTGCTATTGGCTCCAGCACGCAGATTGCTCTTTGCGTTTTACCTTTATTGGTGATCATCGCTTGGATGATGGGAAAAGATCTTACCTTGGATTTCGGCGGATTCGAAGGTGCGTCTTTGTTCTTCTCAGTCGTTGCAGTAACATTTGTCATCAAGGATGGAACATCCAACTGGTTGTTGGGAGCTTCTTTGGTGGGTGCTTACTTGATCATCTCTTGCGCGTTCTGGGCCCATCTCAACGAACCCTTGGATTCTTCTGGAGGACGACGCTAAAGGCCTTGCCAGTTGTCACGCAGATGCAGCTTGTACGAACCTTTCGGATTGGATAGGATGTCCTGTGTTTATCGTCTTTCTACATATATTATAAAGTATGAAAAGTACAGATAATTCCTTCTTGTATTTTTCTTTGTTTATTCGCTTAGATAACCTTTCGTCTTTCTCAAATATGCCATAGGGGATGGTAGTTGTTTGTTTTGTTTTGTTTAGTTGTAGCCACTCTGATGATACAACAAAGTAAATACTGGGGGATTTCTATCACCCGATTGCTTAAAGAGTTCTTGAGTTCTAAACTGAGGGTGGTGGATGAATCTGATCTGATACAAATGGCCTGCGCGAACCTTCGACCATTGAGACGAACGGTGACCTTCATTCCAAACTTTTGAAGGTGTTTTGTCCACTAAAAAGATCATGCCACAAATGCCAAGCCTTCGTGTAGAACTCAACCTCATATTCAGCTGTAAGGTGATAGAAATCCCACAGTATTTACTTTGATACCCTTAATGTTTAACTGAAAACTACTATGTACAATAGGGCGCAATCGGACACACGGTTTCCTGGGGCAACCGTCTGCTGACACCCACTCACGTTTTCGGTCAAACAGCCGTTACCACTTTTGGTGCTTTCGCTGTCGCTGTCTGCGTCTTGAGTCGATTCGGCTGTCGACTTCTTCCAACATGTCGATCGAAATCAAATGCTTGCCGGTTATTAGTGACTCTTGATGCATATCATCTGCTTCATAACGCAGCTGTGTTTGACATCGTGATACAAATCGATCTTTTGGTGTGTTTGTCGTTTCTCCTGTTGAAATTGTCTTGGTGATTGTGTTCTTTGCCATCCTGCGCGAGTGACAACAATGGCGAACGCTATGTACGATGCCATGTGGCAACAAGCCATGGGCGACTTAAGTGAGCAGCTGAATGTGGAGGGAGCAGAGGATCTGGATGATGACGTGAATTTGGAAGAGGTCCATGAGGTGAGCTGAAGCGATGATGGATGTGTGTAGCTGTGACGATGCAAATGCTGACGACGATGTTTGGCTTGACAGGAACCGCAAGACGTGACAATTGCACAGGCATTCCAACACTTCGCTTGTTTGTACATCAAGTATTTGCAGATCTTCAAGAAGCTGGAGACGTGTTACGACAGCATGATCCATCCGCAGAAGAGAATATCGGTGAAGGCCGTGCTGCAGCTGGTGATCAAGCGCATCATGGAGCTGAAGAACGACTTGGTGAAATGGAACCCTCCGAACAGCTTTGTGAAGATTCCGAATGGTCCAGAGGAGGCGTTTCCATGGGAATATGTGCATTTGGACGATATATTGGTGGACCTGAAGCTGTCGCCGGAGATACTGGAAATGACCATTCCGAAGTATTTCCGGGAAGATATCAAACGAGTGCTGGACCAGCGAGACCGCATTGTATCGGGGTTCATTCGTCTGAAGCACAACACCGACATTCTGCAGATTCCCGATCCGTATGACTCGGCGATCGTGCAAGAGGCGATGTCGCTGGACCGAGCGATCGAAATCATCCAGCGCAACGAGCGCGGCCGTCAAGGCCAGCACCGTGCGGCGATCACACGACAAGTGCGTGAGAAGGAGCGCGGCCGCATCTTCGAGTCGTCGACGCGCATTGAGATGGACGCCGACATCGCGGCGACGAACTTGCAGCGCATGATGAAAGGTTTCATGGCGCGGACGGAGGCGGCGAAAGAGCGCGAGAACGAGTTGATGTTCATCGGCATGCGTCCCCGCAAGGACAACCTGGATGCGTTGGACCACGAGCTGCACATGGCGTATCTGAAGCGCAAACAAGAGCAGCTAGAGAACAAAGAGGCGTACGAGAAGGCGCTGGAAGACTTGAAGGAAATCATCGCGGAAGAGGAAGGCCCCGAGAAGCGCGAGGAGCTGCGCGAAGAGCGTACGTTGTGGGTGACGGATCAGATAGCGCAGGAGAAGTTCCCGGAGGACTTGGAAGAGTTCTACAAGCAGAAGATGTTCGTGAAGGAAGAGCCACCTGAAGAGGCCGGCGCGAAAGACGCGAAGAAGGGCGGCAAAGATGACAAGAAAGGCGGGGACAAGAAAGGCGACAAGAAGGGCGGCGACAAGAAGGGCGACAAGAAGGGCAAAGACCAAGACGACGACGCCGAAGCCATGCCGAAGCTGCAGGGCAAGACCGAGCTCACGGAGGCCATGGTGAAGGCCGTGCACGAGTTCGAAGACATTTGGGACGGCCGCGACGAGTCGGACAACTTCCAACAGAAGCACGACGTGGAGTTGGCGAAGCAAGTGGTGCGACCGACGGTGTACGAGGAGATCCGGAAGCAAGTGGACGACATGCTGGCGATGAACTTGAAGAAGATCAAGATGCAAGTGGCGCCGGGCGGGAAGGGCAAAAAGGGCAAGAAGGGTAAAAAGGGCGGCAAGAAGAAAGGCGCCAAGGGCAAAAAGAAGAAGCCGCTGCCGGGCGAGAAGATCGCTGAGCTCAAGGGCTTGGACGCCGATCATATGCTGAGCGTACTGGTGGAGTATCAACTGGTGGTGAAGCCTCGCGCTCGCACGATATCGTCGCTGATCGGAGAGTTCAACTACTTGGGCAGCGTTCATCACAATGCGGACCGCAAGGACGAAGGCGCGTGGGAGCCACAGGACCCGTCGATCGCGCAGATTCGACAAGCGATCACCGAATACTGCATTCTACCGAACGGCGACGCCGAGGTGAAGGAGAAGATGACGAACATCATCAAGTCCGTGATGCTGTACGGACCGTCGGGTACGGGCAAGACGCATGCGGTGGAGGCAGTGGCCAACGAGCTTGGGGCATTGTTGATCCACCTGACTCCTGCGAAGCTGCGTGGACAGTTCAGCGGAAAGACTGGACCAACGAAGTTGGTGCACATGGTGATGACGGTAGCACGCGACCCGGCGATGCAACCGGTGGTGATCTATATCGACGAGTGCGAGCAGTTCTTCACGGGCGGCAAGAAGAACAAGGACAAGGACGGACCGTCACGCTTCAAGAAGGATCTGCTGACGTACAAGAACCAGGCCTTGGGACCCGAGCACCGTGTGGTGATCATTGGCACGTCGAACCACCCCGAGAACGGCGAAATCAAGGACCTGAAGGGCTTCTTCGACAAGTTCCTGTACATGCCGTACCCTGATTATCCGTCGCGCGTCTTGATATGGCGACACTATCTGGCGCTGAAGATCAAGGAGGGTCTTCTGCACAACGAAGGTCTGGTGCCCATATCTGGCGGTGGAGGCGGATACATGTCGACGGCGATCCCGAAGCCGAATGCGCCGCAATCGAAGAAGGTCGTGACGGAAGAGGAAATCCAGACGCGCATCCGGATAGGCCTCGAGCGGCTGGACATCTCATCGCTGGGCTATGTGTCGGAAGGCTACAGTGCAGGAGCCATTGCACGCGCGGTCCGCATTGTGGTGACCCATCGTCGAGTGACGATGTTGAAGCTGCGTCCACTGAACAACTTGGACCTCATCGATGCGCTGGCCACACAAGAGGTGACGTACCAAGACGACAAGAACGCCTTGAACGAGTTCACCAAGGTCATCACGGGCTTGAATGACCGGCGGAAGAAGGTGGAGTCGATCGTATCGGGCGAAGCGGACAAGAAGGGCAAGGGCGACAAGAAGGGCGGAAAGAAGAAGTAGCATTACGTGCGATGTCCCTGATGGCGTTGTTAAGAAACACAACACAGTGTCTGTATTGCGGTCTGTTTCGTTGGGCAGTTATAGCTCGCTCACTTTGTATCATAGTGCTGTAGACGAGACGTGCTTAGGTGCTTAATTCGTTTGTTTTATTCAATCAACCCACTATTTCGCTTCTATTACAGGTTACAGGAAGGAGATCGAGTCGTGGGAGTTGCATAGACAGCCTATGAAACATACAGCAACCTTGCCGACACATAGGCAGAGCCTCTTGCTGGGTAACCAAGTCGGTGATCCTCTCAGACCCATAGCGATGGTAAAGGTTGACAAATCAATTCGGAATTAAGCACCTTAAACGTTGTCAAACCACTACACAAAGTATTCTACAAAGAGCTTGTACCGCAATATACAGGTGTGCTTCCACAGAGCACAGAAAAGGCCATTGCCGACCCAACGGCCATCTGCAGCTTGAACTGTCCGCCGCTAGACTACTTCTTCTTACCGCCCTTCTTGTCGCCCTTACCCTTCTTGTCCGCTTCGCCCGATACGATCGACTCCACCTTCTTCCGCCGGTCATTCAAGCCCGTGATGACCTTGGTGAACTCGTTCAAGGCGTTCTTGTCGTCTTGGTACGTCACCTCTTGTGTGGCCAGCGCATCGATGAGGTCCAAGTTGTTCAGTGGACGCAGCTTCAACATCGTCACTCGACGATGGGTCACCACAATGCGGACCGCGCGTGCAATGGCTCCTGCACTGTAGCCTTCCGACACATAGCCCAGCGATGAGATGTCCAGCCGCTCGAGGCCTATCCGGATGCGCGTCTGGATTTCCTCTTCCGTCACGACCTTCTTCGATTGCGGCGCATTCGGCTTCGGGATCGCCGTCGACATGTATCCGCCTCCACCGCCAGATATGGGCACCAGACCTTCGTTGTGCAGAAGACCCTCCTTGATCTTCAGCGCCAGATAGTGTCGCCATATCAAGACGCGCGACGGATAATCAGGGTACGGCATGTACAGGAACTTGTCGAAGAAGCCCTTCAGGTCCTTGATTTCGCCGTTCTCGGGGTGGTTCGACGTGCCAATGATCACCACACGGTGCTCGGGTCCCAAGGCCTGGTTCTTGTACGTCAGCAGATCCTTCTTGAAGCGTGACGGTCCGTCCTTGTCCTTGTTCTTCTTGCCGCCCGTGAAGAACTGCTCGCACTCGTCGATATAGATCACCACCGGTTGCATCGCCGGGTCGCGTGCTACCGTCATCACCATGTGCACCAACTTCGTTGGTCCAGTCTTTCCGCTGAACTGTCCACGCAGCTTCGCAGGAGTCAGGTGGATCAACAATGCCCCAAGCTCGTTGGCCACTGCCTCCACCGCATGCGTCTTGCCCGTACCCGACGGTCCGTACAGCATCACGGACTTGATGATGTTCGTCATCTTCTCCTTCACCTCGGCGTCGCCGTTCGGTAGAATGCAGTATTCGGTGATCGCTTGTCGAATCTGCGCGATCGACGGGTCCTGTGGCTCCCACGCGCCTTCGTCCTTGCGGTCCGCATTGTGATGAACGCTGCCCAAGTAGTTGAACTCTCCGATCAGCGACGATATCGTGCGAGCGCGAGGCTTCACCACCAGTTGATACTCCACCAGTACGCTCAGCATATGATCGGCGTCCAAGCCCTTGAGCTCAGCGATCTTCTCGCCCGGCAGCGGCTTCTTCTTTTTGCCCTTGGCGCCTTTCTTCTTGCCGCCCTTTTTACCCTTCTTGCCCTTTTTGCCCTTCCCGCCCGGCGCCACTTGCATCTTGATCTTCTTCAAGTTCATCGCCAGCATGTCGTCCACTTGCTTCCGGATCTCCTCGTACACCGTCGGTCGCACCACTTGCTTCGCCAACTCCACGTCGTGCTTCTGTTGGAAGTTGTCCGACTCGTCGCGGCCGTCCCAAATGTCTTCGAACTCGTGCACGGCCTTCACCATGGCCTCCGTGAGCTCGGTCTTGCCCTGCAGCTTCGGCATGGCTTCGGCGTCGTCGTCTTGGTCTTTGCCCTTCTTGTCGCCCTTCTTGTCGCCGCCCTTCTTGTCGCCTTTCTTGTCCCCGCCTTTCTTGTCATCTTTGCCGCCCTTCTTCGCGTCTTTCGCGCCGGCCTCTTCAGGTGGCTCTTCCTTCACGAACATCTTCTGCTTGTAGAACTCTTCCAAGTCCTCCGGGAACTTCTCCTGCGCTATCTGATCCGTCACCCACAACGTACGCTCTTCGCGCAGCTCCTCGCGCTTCTCGGGGCCTTCCTCTTCCGCGATGATTTCCTTCAAGTCTTCCAGCGCCTTCTCGTACGCCTCTTTGTTCTCTAGCTGCTCTTGTTTGCGCTTCAGATACGCCATGTGCAGCTCGTGGTCCAACGCATCCAGGTTGTCCTTGCGGGGACGCATGCCGATGAACATCAACTCGTTCTCGCGCTCTTTCGCCGCCTCCGTCCGCGCCATGAAACCTTTCATCATGCGCTGCAAGTTCGTCGCCGCGATGTCGGCGTCCATCTCAATGCGCGTCGACGACTCGAAGATGCGGCCACGCTCCTTCTCACGCACTTGTCGTGTGATCGCCGCACGGTGCTGGCCTTGACGGCCGCGCTCGTTGCGCTGGATGATTTCGATCGCTCGGTCCAGCGACATCGCCTCTTGCACGATCGCCGAGTCATACGGATCGGGAATCTGCAGAATGTCGGTGTTGTGCTTCAGACGAATGAACCCCGATACAATGCGGTCTCGCTGGTCCAGCACTCGTTTGATATCTTCCCGGAAATACTTCGGAATGGTCATTTCCAGTATCTCCGGCGACAGCTTCAGGTCCACCAATATATCGTCCAAATGCACATATTCCCATGGAAACGCCTCCTCTGGACCATTCGGAATCTTCACAAAGCTGTTCGGAGGGTTCCATTTCACCAAGTCGTTCTTCAGCTCCATGATGCGCTTGATCACCAGCTGCAGCACGGCCTTCACCGATATTCTCTTCTGCGGATGGATCATGCTGTCGTAACACGTCTCCAGCTTCTTGAAGATCTGCAAATACTTGATGTACAAACAAGCGAAGTGTTGGAATGCCTGTGCAATTGTCACGTCTTGCGGTTCCTGTCAAGCCAAACATCGTCGTCAGCATTTGCATCGTCACAGCTACACACATCCATCATCGCTTCAGCTCACCTCATGGACCTCTTCCAAATTCACGTCATCATCCAGATCCTCTGCTCCCTCCACATTCAGCTGCTCACTTAAGTCGCCCATGGCTTGTTGCCACATGGCATCGTACATAGCGTTCGCCATTGTTGTCACTCGCGCAGGATGGCAAAGAACACAATCACCAAGACAATTTCAACAGGAGAAACGACAAACACACCAAAAGATCGATTTGTATCACGATGTCAAACACAGCTGCGTTATGAAGCAGATGATATGCATCAAGAGTCACTAATAACCGGCAAGCATTTGATTTCGATCGACATGTTGGAAGAAGTCGACAGCCGAATCGACTCAAGACGCAGACAGCGACAGCGAAAGCACCAAAAGTGGTAACGGCTGTTTGACCGAAAACGTGAGTGGGTGTCAGCAGACGGTTGCCCCAGGAAACCGTGTGTCGATTGGGATGGGAGTTGTGTGAGCGGAGTCGCTCACATTGATACACCTATCGTTCGTATGGACTTCATTCCTCAGACAACGACGAACACCGACAAACAATCGGTCATTTTATATCGCAATAGGCATGTACGTCTTAAGATCCGTGAATTATTTGCAGTATCTGTGACCCACGTTTGCTTGAAGCCGTTTGTATTGGATCTATCCGTTGGCCACTTGCCCAGCTGCACAATCATCTCTTTGTCTTCACAGTTCTGTCTTGGTGGAGGGAATGGCGTCGTCAAGTGTAATTATAGTTCCCAAAGAGATTGGCAGGAGAGCTGATGGTTTGATCAATAGCGGTGTCTCATCTAGTGTCATCAAAGGCGTAGAGTTGCTGTTGCAAGAGAACATCTACATTGACGGTGGATCAGCTCTACCAGCCATCAACCAATTAGATTGTTCAGTGTTATTCAGGAAAGGAACAAATGCATTGCAAAACGTCCCTTTCGACTTGCTCGGTGTGGAGGTGAACTGTCAGACCGTCGATGTGCGCAAAGCCTACAAGAAGCTGGCCTTGAAGTACCATCCTGACAAGAACCCCAAGACGACACCTCTTTTCCAGCTCATTCAAGCTGCAAGTACCAAGCTCACTGATTCGGATCAACGAGCAAAAGAAGCTGCCACTGTGGCTCAAAAGCGTGGTGCCGCTGGAATGCGCGCGGAGCATCGAGCGAGTGCTGCGAGCTTCCAAAGTGCTTTCCAAAAGCATCAAAGTGCGAATCCCACCAGCTTTCCCAGCGCTAAACCAGCAGCTGCACAGGGCTCTTATCCTTCTCAATCTTCGCAAGCCCAGGCGGGTGGTCGTCAACAGTCGCAGCAACAACCCCAGCAGCAACAGCAGCAATACGCCTACCAGCAATATCAGTTCAAGCAGCAAGGACAAGCCCAACCGCAGCAACCACAACAACAACAACAACAACAACAACAGCAGCAGCAATCGTATCAATCACAACAACAAAGAAAGCCTCAACAAGCCGCTCCACAGGCCACACCAAACGTATACGGCCAGCCGCAACCCTCGTACAACGCTCAGTATCAACAATACATGAATCAGCAACAGCGTCCTCAGCAGCCTTCAGCCGCGCAACCAAGTTCCTCCACCACCAGCAGCAGTAGCAGTAGTGCGCAACCAAACAAAGCGGCGGCAGATATGAAAGGTAGAAATTACTACGAAGAGTTGTTGAAGGAGCAATATCGAAAAGCGGCCGCGGCGGAAGAACGCGCACGCGAATATGCCAATCGGCGCTTCGCGGAACAGCAACAAAAGTTTGGAGCCGCCGCCTACAACAACGGAAGTGCGGCGAATAATCCATTTGATCAACGTGCAGGACAACAACAGTCCCAGCCGAATCTCAATCCCTTTCGACAGCCTGCGAATCAACCGTCGAATGCGGTCCCCACGGCGGCGAATGGTAACCCCGTGAGTGTACCACCGGCCTATGAATGGTCCAACATGAACAAAGCCGCCGCCGCCGCCGCCGCCGCTCAACCTGGAAAAGCAGCTGCATCCGCAGCAGCGTCTACTGCACAATCCAATCCGACTGGAGGTGGCGCTGCTGGAACGGCTCGAACGTATCGTGCAGGTGCCGACGGCAAAGTCCATGTACAACAGTCGTTTCCTACAGCCGGTGGTGCTACTACTGCTGCTACGGCGAATGCCAATGGCGTAGCCAGTCAACAACAACGGAAAATGCATGTGCCCAAGCCCTATGACTTCAAGTTTTCTTCGGTGAGTTCGACGGTGGTGGAATTGGAATGGAAAACCACCCAAATGCATCACTGCAACTTGGCGGTGGAATTCAGTTGGAAAGAGAAATTCCCCAGCTTTACCCCCTGGGAGACCGCGGAAAAACTCATCCGGGCGGGTTGCTGTCGGAAGAAAAACCTCAAAGCGAAGGCGTGCTATGAATTCCGGGTACGAGCGGTGGAAGAAATGGCGGGAGGACAAGTGGGCAACCGCAGTGACTGGACGGACGTCTTGACCATTGTCATGCCCACCGTCGAACAAGCCAACCCCAACGCCTTTCCGAAAATGCCTGCAGCGGGTACCAACGTGGAAGCGACGCCTACACCGGATGTGAGTGACAGCTACGCGAAGAAATCGACCGCGGCCGCGAAGGCGGCAGCAGCAGCAGCGTCGTCGTCGTCGGCGGCGGCGGCGGCGGCTACTGCAACTGCCGCACCGGCACCAGCGCAGGCATCGTCCAGTGCGAACACGAAGCCTACGACAACGGCGGCCTCATCCGCCAATGTACCCACAACGAATCAACAACAAGGCGCCGCCAGTGCCACAGCGAATACGGCAGCAAAGAAACCAACAGCTACAGCGTCAGACGCGAAGAACAAGCCTCCCGTGGCAGCTGCAGCCGCAGCATCCACAGCATCCACAGCATCTAACAATGGTGCCCCTACTCGTCCACGGACACCGACGCAAGAGAAACCGTCCGATGAGAAAGTCTTCAAACGGTTCAAGTCCAAATCGACCCTGTCGAAGGATGATTCGGGAATCTTTAGTCCAGCGCAATTCCAATTTGAGACGGAGACGAACCTGAAGCAACGTTCCTTGGATGATAGTGGCCCTTTACAACGGAAAGGAACCATGCAATCAAAGGCGTCGGCAGCGGCAGCGTCTGATGCAGCGCACAGCAGTCCGATCGAGAAGACGCTAAACAAATACTTCAGCAAAGACAAAGTCTTGAGCGCCTCCCAGCGAGAAGCCTGGGGCAAGGAGCAGGCACAGCAGCAGCAACAACAACAGCAACAGCAACAGCAACGAAGGTCACGTGGCGCCGCCAGGAACAGTTCTGGCGGTGGCGGTGGCGGTGGCGGTGGTGGTGATGGGTCGCGTGTGAAGCCCAGTCCACCGACCCAAGCGCGACCCAATCCACCGCGACCAGATGCCTACAGTGACGATGAATTTGATGAAGAAGAAGTCTCCGAAGAGGACGCCGAACAGGACGATGACGAGGAAGAAGAAGAGGAGGTCATCCGGGTGGATTTGGACAAGGCGGCTATGCGTGGCGGTGCCTCTGTCTCCTCGTTTGACGAAGATCTACTGGGCAGTGGGAGCAGTTTTACGCATGAGAAGGGGTCGCAGAAGAAGAAGACGAAGGAGACGAAGCAGAAGTCGAAGACGAAGCCATCGAAGCCGTCGAAGAAAGTGACAGCCTCCCACAGCCCGGACGATGGCGCCAATTCCGTCACCGACGAAGTAGACGACGACTACGACGACGACGGCAACGACGACGGTGAGGTCCCCGATGAAATCCTCGAAGAATCCGAGTACACCGATTCGGATTACTCCAGTGTGGCTTCTCACCCGCAGGGAACTGGACGGAAGAAATTACGTCCGAAACGTACGAAGCAATCGTCGATGGGCTCTCGTCATCGTGGTGGTAGCGGTAGTATGGGCGGCGGCGGCAGCAGTGGCCCGACGCCGGTGAAGAAACTGGACGCCCATGGGAACCCGTTCGATTTCTTTGAATTGGACGCGAGTTTTGACACCCTGGACACCGATGAAATCCAATACTATCAGTTGCATCCCCCGTCCATTGGCAATGGCATGAGCAACAATGCCTTGACCAAGAAAAGCCTGTCCCCCCTCGGGAAGGATGGAAACAGCAACAACAACAATACGGGACAAGTGCAAGTGAATTATCGACACCCGGTACATGCGGAGCCGTATCCCAAGTCCGCGATCAAGGGATACATCAAACCGGATCGTACGATCATTGGATGTGCGTTGGTGGGTGAATGGGTTCGTGTGAAGATTCACATGGCGATTTACGATACGAGCAACAACAACGATGCTGGTAAGAAACAGCCATCGAAGGCGATCTGGGGTTGGTGTTTGCGTTCGGATGGGTCGCATGATTTCTTACGACCTATGCAGGGGACCCGTAGTTCCTTGAGCAGTGTCCAGAGCAACAGCAGTGTCAGTGGCGGTGGTGTAGGAGGGTTCTCCACGCCGATGACCAAGTCCAGTGCGGCGAATGCGGCCAATGCACCGACATCGTCTGCGAAGAAAATGATGAGCCCCCCGAAAGAATCCCTCCAACGAGGCATGACCAAGGCCAATTTAGGTGCCTCGGCCATCTTGAATCAATCGTTTTTCAATTTGCCGAAACAAACACCGACGAAGGAGAAAATGAAAAAGAAACCGTCCATGGCGGCCGGTGGTGGTAGCAAGCCTCAATACCCATCCATCGATGAGACGGAAGAGGTGGACTATGGTGGCACGAAGGGAAAGAAAGCAGCGGCAACTGCTGCTGATGCTGCTGGTGCTGCTGGTGCTGCTGGTGCTTCTTCCTCCACCGCTGCTGCTGCTTCTGGTGCGGGTACCGCTACCACGATGGCCGGCGGAAGGAAACCGCCGCCGTCGAATTCGATCGATGAAAACGATGACCACCACCACAGTAACAACAACAACGTGGAGGTTTGGGTGGAATGCTTCGATCAACAGGGACACGTCTATTATTACAACGAAAAGACGATGGTATCGAAGTGGGAGTTACCCGAATGGGTCGAAGAAGAAGATCCTACGTCGGGTGCGAAGTACTACGTGCATGCGGTCGGGTACGGCGACAACATCACGATGCTGTCGACGTGGACCAAGCCCAAGAAGTTCGCACGGTTGATTCGATCTCAGCATTATACGTAGAAGAGATAGAGCGAGTGTGTGTGTGTGTGTGTCCGGGTGCGGAGATGTACACACTTGCGCAGTTGAGGTGTGTGTGGGTGTGTGTGTGGTTGTTTATGCGCGAGCGGCTCGGCTTCGCGGTCTCGTTACGGTGAAGGTCGCATGCGTGTGTTTGTTAGGTGTGTGTATGTGTATGTGTATGCGCGTTTGTGTGTGCGTGCGAGCGCAGTGATCTGTTGTGTATTTGCAGTCGTTGATAAGTTTGTTACCGTTTCTACCCACTCCAACGAATGGTTGATATTGCATAGCGGGGGGGTAGGCTATAGCTACAGAATACAGATGGCATATACTCTGAGGACGGATGGTTCCCATCGACGGGTCGTTGTCGCCGGCGACCATGTGAGAACGACGCTTACACCACCTTTGGTCGAGAGATATCGAAGCCATTGTCGACCACGGTATACGTATCTCCACCCATACGAGCGATAGGTCGCAGCTTGCGCCAATCGACGACGGGTTTCGGAGAGCCATTCGACTCGGGGGTCAAGACGTCCTCCAACACGTGGAATTTCAGAATCTTTCCCAATACCAAGGTAGAGGAGTGCACATTGTCGTCGTTATTGACCGGAATCAATTGAAATGTCTGCAACAGTACACAGAGTGTGTGTGAGGCGGGTCACAGTCGACGTTATGCACAGTGAACAAGGTGCGCTTACCTCACATTCCAATTGAATCGCGGCATTCCCCACACGCGGGGGTTTCACCACATCGGATGGTAACGATGATAACCCAGCTTTGTCCATTTCATTGATGTCATGGGGAAATGCACCCGAACAATGGTTGGCGGACTCTACATACCAATCCGACATAATGTTGACGACGAATTGACCTGATCCCAACCAGTTAACTCCGTTAAGCACAGCTAAAATCCAGCGAATGGTCTCATTTCAACAACAAAGTACCTGTCTCTTCGATATTTCGCAAGGTATCTTTCTTCTTCGTGGCCGATCGAACATTGAGCGAATTGCCAACGATGATGAGGGGAGGGTCGTGTGACACGAGATTGAAATACGAATAAGGTGCACAATTGATGTTTCCGTCCTTATCTTGGGATGTGACCAGTGCAATAGGTCTTGGAATAACCGCACTGATCGCCAAACTATACAAACCACCGGCCTTGCGAAGATCGGAACTGAGATACGACTTGAACGACTTGTTGGCGTACGGAGCCGGTTGATGCTCACCAACAAGCCACGCACCATTTGGAGAGGTAGATTTCGTATCTTTAACCGTACTGGAGAGCCGTCGAGCTAACATACGCTGCGAGTATCGCCCGTATGTTGCTAATGACGTGGCCATGGTCCAACTAGTCGCAGCGAAGAACAATACATCTCGTGCAATAGCTGCAGACATGATTCCTGTTGTTTTCGCCAGAAAATGATTCAATTCTATTTGTACATAACACCCATGCATCTACTTCGTGTCAGGTCATGAGAAGTTTTCCTCAAGCCTCAAACCTTCTTCGAGCTCGAAGAAGAAGTTGGAACGAGGATCGACACACAGCAGGGAGCAGCAGGGAGGGTGCACACTGGGACTTCGACAATTTATGAAACGCCTGAATTGTACATTGTAATTCACAAATTACAGATTATTTATTTAGATAACTATCAAGAAATATGTCCAAAAAGAGATTGACGGATCTTTATCGACGATCAATCGTCGACGACGATGACGAACCCATGAATGAACCACGAAGGCGCCATCAAAGTATCCAGTTTCTACTGTAGTCAAAGTCTATTCAAGAGTCTCATCGATTTTCATTTCACAGAGGAGAATCGAAATCTCTTGGGGGAAGTCTTTTTGTTTTTGTGAATTTCGGTGAATAAATTGAACAACAACTGATTCAGTGAGAGGAATGTCAATGTTCAGCTTCTTCACAGCGAACAAGTCGCCAAGTAATTCCAATCTCTCGTCCCATACTCAACCAGATGTGGAGGAACCAAAATCATCATTTTCCTTTATGGGAGGTGGAGGCGGTGGGGAACCTGCTGCTCCAGAGCCCCCTGTCGAGCCTGGCAGTGGTAAGTTTCTTATTCGTCCAGACGAAGCATCAAAAGTTGAGTGTTCTCACCTCTGATATTGTGTTTCTTCAGGCTTCAGCTTTATGGCTGGTGCCGCGCCAGAGCCGGTTCATGATGGGGATTCATCGCAGGCGAACGGTTCCGGTTTTTCTTTCTTGAGCAGCCCTCAAACCGAAGCACCTTCGGAAAGCGCTTCATCTTTTTCGTTCATGTCACATCCCCCAGCCCATGAAGAACCAGTATGTTCTATACACTCATTAGAAGCCTTGTGTCGCTTTTTCTAACATTTTCCTTCGTTTGATAGGTGAAATCGACCCCGTTGAACACTCCACCTCCCAAAGATTTGATGTCGATGGAAGTCCACCAGCCACAAGACGTGAAATTAGCGAAAGTTGCGTCCACGAAAGTGGTGAAGAAAAAGAAGAAAGCGACAAGAGTCGGGTTTGGAAGAGATGACGACGAAGACGACGTGACTCCTACGCCAAGGTATGTCAACAACTGTGCCGTGCCGTGCTGCGCGGCTGCCTCTGTCTCAACCTAACGGCCAATGCCTGTATGTGCAGCGTCCACAGCACCCCACATATTATTCAGGGCCCAGTCGAAGCTCCACCTGCGGACGAGTACGTGCATCATGAGTTGCCACGTGCTACCGCGGCTGTCGAAGTGGTCGAAGCGACCCACGCGCCTCACGACGCTGCCGACGACTTGGATTTGCCCCCGGTACCTCCGCCAGGTTATCGTCCGGATACCCCTCCGAACCGCGAATCGATTGTCGCAGAGGATGCAAGTGTTGTACAGGATGCAGGAGGAGCGGCATCCATGTTCTCTGGCTTCAGTTTTGTCAACAACAATGGCGCCACCACTTCGGCGGTGGAGACTCCTGTGGCATCGACGGCTGTCGAGGAGCCGGTCTCCTCGTCGTCTTCTTCTGGTTTCGGTTTCTTGTCCTCCTCGTCGACGACCACAACGCCAGCAGCAGCAACAATCGCTGTCGAGGAAGTACCAACTACGCAACCGTCTTCGTTTTCTTTCTTGTCAGCGGCGACCGCCCCACCAGCACAACCGGAACCGGAACCGGAAGAGCCCATCCCATCATCCACCGAGACCGAGTTCGGTGTACCTGGCCATATTCTGCAAGCGTTGCATACGGAATCCCGCAAGTTAAGCCAAAGCATCCAAGGCTTCGTGAGCTTGTACAACGGCGCCTACGATCTCTTCACGCAGTTAATGGCCGATGTGATTGTCACGTCACAAGCCTGTCGCGAATTGGCCGAACGGATTGACCACTTGGAACAACAGCAGACCATACTCGCGGAACGGGAAGAATTCGAACAAGCCGCGGTCATTTCGGCGGAAATCGAACAGATTCAAAGCCAATGGACCCAACAAACGGCGGAGAAAGAGCGCGCGCTGGAGACCTTGAAGAAAGTGAAGCACGAATACGATCACCAACGACCCTCCGTCACCGCCGCCTTCAGCAACAGCTTTGACAGTGTCTTTGCCTTCGTCGCCGAAGCCAAAGACATCGATGTCCAGGGGCGCAAGCAACTGGACGATTACGTGAAAGAAGAAATCGATCGTTTGTCCGTCGAGGAACAACGTATTCACATGGAGGCGAGCCATTGCGAACGCGAACAGGCGACGTTGCACAGTGAAAGTGCCGTGGTCGAGGAAGCGATCAATACCCAAGTGGGGGATCAACTCGAACGCAAACGTGATTTGGAAGTGCAGTCGTTTGCGGTGCAAGAAGAAATCCGCCGCTTGGAAGAACTGTTGGCCCAGAAACGTGCCGAGGACATCGACATCGCCAAACAAATGAAACAAATCGACACGAAGATTCTCGAAGTGCGCAAGAAGTACGAACGTCAATTGGCGCGGATCGCCGAACGTCGCGAAGCCCTGTCGAAGGCGCAAAGTGAATGTGCCTACGAAGCTCAAATCGTGGCCGACAATCGTAGCAAAGTGGAATCCATTGTCGCCGAGGCCCTGGAATCTTACCGTATCTTGTCGGTACAAGCGGAAACCAAGCAACAGGAGGTGCGGTTGGCGGAAACCTTCATGAAAGATGTGCACATGTCCATCGAGGCGGCGTCGACAGCCGAAGCAGAATCCGAGCACCCGCCTTCCTTTTCCCTGGATTTCTCGTGGTATTTGACGGAATCCGACGAGCTGTATCGTTGCTTTTCGTCCGGCGACCACTTGTCCTCGTCGAGCAAGGAGCTCAGTGACCGCGTGACGAAGATGGAACAGGCGATTCGTCAGCACGACCAACAAGGCGAAGAACAACGGGCGCAACAAGAAGTGGCGCAACTGCGTTTGAAGACCTTGGTCGATACCATTGATCGTTTGGAAGTGGAAAAGAAAGGACACGCCGCCAACAAACGTTTCAAGGAAGCGGCGAATACGGCGAAGGAATTGAAAGAAGCCAACGAAGCGAAAGACCAAGTCGAACAAGCGATCAAAGCGGTGCAGGCCTCGTTGGCCAGCATGGACGTGACCAAGCAGCAATTGGTCAGGGAGTTGGAGGACGCCCGTCGGTTGTTACGTGAGGAACAGAAAGTGGAGAAGATGGTTCATTACCAGATCGTGCGTCGACATATGCGCACCTGCGTACGCATCAAGCACAAAGTCGAAACGGTGCAACAACGGTATCCCAGCGACTTTACGGAGACCTTGTTGGATCTGTATGCGCGGGAATACGATCGTTTGCAACGTATTCGCGCGGTGTTGGTGCGTGAGTGTGACATTGATGAGTCGACGTTGTCCCCCGATGTGGTGGTCGAGGAAGAAGCCGAGCCGCTGGTGGCGGAGCAAGACGGAGAAGACGACGACGCTGTGCCGACGGCTGCGGAAAACCAAGACTGCGGAAGCGTTGATGCTCTGTTGACATTGGAAGACGCGGGCGAGGCGATGGCCTTTTCCCTTTCCGCGGGTGGTGACCCAGCAGCCGATGTGGTCGCCAGTGACCTGCTGCTCGGTGTTTCCGAGGGCGATGAAATCGCTGCGGAGGTGGTCGACACAGCAGCAGCAGCGGATGTACCAGTGGTCGAAGAGGTCGTCGTGGAGGAAGAAGTGCCAGTTCCGGAGATTGATCGCGAGGTAAGACGTCCAACCGTCGCGTGTGCCACCAGTTGCGTCCGTAGTAACTAACGTTCCTTCGGTGTATTTTAGGCGGTTCTGGCGGATATTGCAGCACTTGAGAAGGAAATGGAACAAGCAGCGGACGCTGAAGATTACGATCAAGCCGCTGTGTTGATGGACAAGATTACGGAGCTGAAAGCATCGATTGGTCTTGAGGACTGAAGGACAGAACGACAAATCGCCTGCGGAAGAAGAGAAAGTAGCTTTTTAGGAAAAACAAACAAACAAACGAAGATTCAACTCAAACCCCCTGTTTTGACACGTTCGCATAGAGGTTTGCTGGGGGATATCATATCATCCAGTGTGAGAATTGTTGTGGGTTGCTGTTGTTTACAGTATATACAGAGACCGCGCCGAGGCAGTGGTGAGTGTCGATCACATGAGTTCTTCTGCACGTGCTTCCTCAATCAGTTCGTGCAGCTTTCGCTTACTCATGGTCCTTCGGAAACACAATAAATACGCTAAATAGCTGCCAATAATGATAGCTACGACTAGTACAAGGACTAAGTACCACTTTATCCGCAGCACTCGGTTATTCGATTCGTTTTCAGAGTTGGTTCCATTGGTGGAGGTCAGCAATCGAATTTGGCCATAGAAATCCTTGTCCAAGGTTTCGGCAACATTCGAAATACTGGTAATTCTCAATGACATTGCTCCTTCGAATTCAGAGAGCAGATGGACGTTAGGAAGTCTGGACGACGCTTTGCTGAATACGTGCTTTTTCGATTTCACTTCAAGATTTGACTTGCCTGACCACCGCAACACAGTTCAGCATCCAGGCATAAACAGCAAATTCACACCTTGTTTTCCAAGAGGCTTCCTTTACTCTTTACCATTTACTTTCTGCAAGTTTCTGTTGTAGTTCGTTCACCGAGTTCGCTCTCGGTCACGTTGAACGACAAAAATTTGTAACGGCCAGAACGACCGTCGTCATCGTCGTGTCCATGCCCATTGGTGAGCGTCGTATCCGAC
Source organism: Poteriospumella lacustris (assembly GCA_008000375.1). Classification (NCBI taxonomy): domain Eukaryota; class Chrysophyceae; order Chromulinales; family Dinobryaceae; genus Poteriospumella; species Poteriospumella lacustris. The sequence continues at coordinate 256,839 of SMOI01000002.1, forward strand.
GATGTCGGCGCCTGTGTCTCATCATGATTACGAATTCTGGTATTGGGGATGCATCGTTTACCTTCGGCGACGACTATAGTTATGAGAAATGGACGCGAGCGATGAAGTTCATGTGGACGAACGTCAAGTGGATTGTCGCGTGTCGCAACGTGACCGTGACGAATAGGCCAGCAGCCCTTTCCTACCTAACAACGAGAGAGCCTTCGAATAACTCGTCCTATTTGTGTGCTGACGTGAGTAAATAATTATGTGCTGTGCGGGGAGGGCGATCAAAAGCGAGAACCAGCTGCCAGGGGCGGTGAAGGGGCACATCCACCGACGTGGGCTGGGTCGATTGGGAAAAGGAAGAAGCGAAAAGAGTGTCGAACTATCAATGCACAGGGAGTGAAGAAGAACAGACAATATCTACAACAGATGCTGAAGTGTGAGAGTCGAATGAGAGGCAGCAGCTATCGAAGAACGAAGACAGTCAGTGGGCAAACGATGTGGGTGCGGTGCGGATGAGAGGTTGGGGAAACGACACAGACACAAGAGCGATTTAGATCACGGCGAACGAAGGGACAAGAAACGACACGACAAAACAACACGTGGTCAGTGACTCTAGTGCAAGAGGTGGAGAGAGGAAGAGGAAGAGGCGAGTTGCAGTCTCAACGAACAACCAAACCGCGATGATGTGGGCATGTCGATCAACACGCCGAAACGAATAGGCAAAAGCTACAGCAACTAACAGGGAGCAGAGAGAAGAAAAAGCGAGAGACATACACACATAGATAGCAGGAGGCAGTGGCGTAACAACACATAGTATAGCACAGGACGTCGTGAAGACGCGAGAGAACGCATGAACACACATACACACAGGCTCGGCACTCACGATACATATATATCCACAGCTACACACACAAGCAAACACAAACTGTTCGTGAAATAAATGTGGGGACGCAGCAGTGGCGCCTGTCGATAATGCAGAAGAAGACGGTGGGTCGGTGGGAGGCGGCGCCTAAGGGTTGTTGGTTGCTGGAATAGGCGTACCACGAACAGCATAGCGTCCTACGCGTTCTGGTACACGCCGAACTGAGTTCCAGAGGTTTCCCTGTTGGGAAAAGAACTGTACGCTGGGATACGGTCGTAGTCTACCCTTCTCAACGAGATAAATAGTGCGCGCGTCGGACTCGATTTGGACGTTTTGTCCGTTGCGTAACGTGGGGTGCAATTTCCACGTGTCATCGTCGTGATCCAGCAAGGAGAAGGCAATGTCGGCCGCTGCTTTAGCCCGGGCATCGGCATCATCCCCTTTCCGGGAGAGGAGGTCGTACATGCCGTTGAAGAGCATCATCTGCAGGTAGCGGAAGACACCACTCGTCGAACACCAATGCGTACAATCGCCGTTGAAGATATGGGCATCGTATTGACTGTACAACGCCTGCGCCACATGGAGAAAGTAAAACTTCTTCCGGTGCACTCCTTCCAACGGCCGAATCGCTGCGTCGGCGAGTACATTGCGCCAGTCATCTTTGGGAGACGACCCACCTTTGCAGGCATATTTCGTACGATCACGCAATGGATCATCGTACCCATTCTCTGTATCAAAATGCTGAGGGGTAGTTTGTCGAAACATGACGTACGGGCTATTGGCTGCCCGTAACACCATCTCGATCCCATTGCTTAAACTGTGCAACATGGGTTCGTAGGACGTTCTGTTGTTGTAGAAGAGTCCGTAGTTCATGATCACGAAATCCTGTGACGATAATTGGTATTTCTCGACCAGTTTCTTTAGGTCATTGGGTTTGCGATACAACGAATGGAAATGAAAAATGAGTTGCGATTGCGTCGATCGCATTGCTAAATACGCAGTAACCACGTGACCGTGCTCTGGATTTGGCCGAGCAGGACACTTGCGAGGATCTGAACAGTCGGGTTCAATCCAGAAATCGACATCAAAGTACGTCTCATCCAATCGATAGAGCGAACAAACTAAGGATTGCCAAATTTGACCGGTGATGCTGTCACCAACCATCAGCACTTTGCGTCCTTCGATCAATTTCAAGAACGCGGCAGGCGCAAAGGGAAAGCAAGAGCTCTCAGGTTTAGGATGATACACACGTCGCTCCAATTCTCGAGCCCTCACTCCATCTGCTTCATCGCCAGTGAAGTAGCAACTGTACGCTGACCGTTGCGCAGGACATGCGGTACGAAGAAAGTTGCTGGCACTCAAAGAAGGCTCAGAGGCATTAAATGGAACACGTGTCTCATCAAAATGATAGAGACCAGTGTCTGATGTTGGTGCCGTTTTCCATTCGCCTTCGCAGACCTTTCCTGCCCATGCAACGCCACCAACGACTACTGCCCAAATCACCATCAGCTGTTGAAACCACATCGTTATCTCATTTCTGTTTGAAAGCAACAAAACTCAACCTAGTACAAAGCTTGCCACGATTTGAAGCTATTTCCCTGAACTGTTGTGCGCAAAGGCTGCTATGACCACAAATGGTATGTGAGAACTGCAATTCCTGCCACAAGGGCCAAGCAGTGCGCGTCCGATGCGTCGAAGTGGCGGCGCCATGGCGACGACGACGACGACGACGACGACGACGACGACGACGACGACGACGACGACGACGACGACGACGACGACGACGACGACCTAAACTCACACCTACCACACCTACAGTTAACCTACAGTACCTATGCGGACCCACGGGAAACGGGACAGGCACACCGTGTACAGTATCATCAAGTCGCAGTCGGCATAGGTGGCATCGAAGAGAAGGAATGCAAGATTTATTTACAGTTGTTGTTGGGCGTACTGCATCAAACAGTCTGATCGCGGCGACAAATGTCATTCGGGACGACCAACACAGGGATGAGAACCAGTTGACAACGGTCAAGACTGGTCTCCCGAGTTTTCTTCTGCTGCACCGTCAATCTCCACAATCCTAAGAGTACTCATCGAATTAAATCCATGTAAAACTCACACAGAAACAGTGGCTTACCTGTAAGAAACTCCGTTTTCTGTGTGGGATTCCAGGCGACGTGTTTGCGGATGATTTAACCGCCGCTCGACATCCTTGGTGAGGGAGGAGGACAAGTACGTATCGCATGGAAATTCGCGATCAACCAGAGTTAAGTGAAGAGTGCGAAACCAAGGGTGGAAATAGCTTTCTTCAAAGAGGCTCGCACCACCAACGACGACGATTTTGTCGAGCCTCTGACGAACACGTTCGTCACTAGCCCAATCAAGGAGCTGGTCGAAGGAACGCATCACCTGCGGCTCCAATAACAGAGAAGGCCAAGAAGCGCTGGCGAATTCTTCCGGGTCTAGGACACGCTCCGGAAGTGTTGTTGACAGAACAATATTTACACGATCGACAAGTGGCCGCCGCTTTGGTGGAATACTTTCCCACGTACGACGACCCATAACTGCAATATTCTTAGTCGCTGGGTCACGAGTTTCTTTCGTACACTTCTTGAAATACTCCATATCATTGGGCAAGGCGATACCGGCCGCTTGCCATGGTACCAGGTTACTCTGACCGATACCCCATGAGGGTGTCACAGCCACGACCGACGTGATAGGAATAGGAGATCTCGATGGCCACATTGCCATGATGAAGCTGCCAACTCGATTCAAACCGTTCATGAGGTTGTGTTTCCCAACTAAAACAACGAAATCGAAGAAGATGGACAATCGACGTCACTGACAACAAGATCACCGTACATATTTGAGAGAAAACTGTCTAATATGTAATGATTAGATTCCGTACTTTTGGTACAGAATGTTCTAGCCGAACAACGAACTCATTCATCGGTTGGCTGGATCAATCCATAGAAACTTTGCTACTGTATAAAAGAGTTTTCACTAAACTGATTGGTCGAAGATCATTTTCCTTCTTTTGTGAAGCTGTCTTGAAAAAAATGTTGGGTGCACGTTCCTTGAAGATCTCGGCCCGTTCGTTCAGCTCTCTGCCGAAGCGAGTGCGTATTGTTGAAGTTGGCCTTCGCGATGGTTTGCAAAATGAACCAAAGCCCGTGCCAACTGAGGCGAAATTGGAATTATTGCGATTATTGGCTAACAGTGGGTTGAAGACCATCGAAGCTGGTTCTTTTGTCTCCCCGAAATGGGTTCCTCAAATGGGTGATACCCCGAAGATTTTCGCAGAGCTACAAAAGACTGCTGAATCTTCATATCCGGGGATCACATTCACAGCTTTGACTCCCAATTTGAAAGGATTGGAATCTGCGTTGGAGTTGGGTGTGAAGGAAGTCGCTGTCTTTGGCGCCGCGTCTGAAGCGTTTTCGCAAAAGAACATCAACTGCAGCATCGCCGAGTCCATCAACCGATTCCAAGACGTTATGACGAAGGCTCGTGCGCACAACGTCAAAGTTCGTGGTTATGTCTCCTGTGTCTTGGGTTGCCCTTACGAAGGTGCTGTTTCGCCCGACAAAGTGTTGGAAGTCTCTCAGCGCTTGCTCGATATGGGCTGCTACGAGATTTCGCTTGGTGATACGATTGGCGTTGGCCAGGCTGGATCAACGAAGCGATTATTGGATGTCGTCATGAAGAAAATTCCCCGTGAAAACCTCGCCGTTCATTTCCACGACACATACGGACAGGCATTGTCGAACATTTTGGTCGCCTTGGACCACGGCATCGAAGTCTTGGATTCATCCGTGTCGGGTTTGGGTGGCTGTCCCTATGCCAAGGGTGCATCTGGAAATGTGGCAACCGAAGATGTTCTCTATATGTTGCAAGGTCTTGGAATTCAAACCGGTGTGGATTTGAATCAGGTCATCAAGGCGGGTATGTATATAGACGGGGTGTTGAGCCGCTCGTCGCAATCAAAGGTGAACAAGGCCCTTTCACCAAAGGTGGCATCAAGTTAAGCACTGCCTGGTCAATTTGTGTAATGTTAGAAATTTAGATCCCTTTAGATTTGATTCCCCATGTGAAGTACTCGCTGTTACGGTAGCTGGTACATATCTATAGGTCAGTGTTGTATCGCCTGGAAGTCCTTCCCGACGATTGGTCGATTCGCGTTGGCGCGAAGAAGAAATGAACCTATTTCCTCTGGATTGATAGGAAGGCCATTGGATTTATTGATTCCACGGAATCGATAGACGGTACCTTCGTGAAACTTTACGGCATAGCTGTCAAGTTTCCCGAATTCTATGTCACACGAATACCTATACAACTCGCCACTAACGGGGTCCTTCATGTCCAACTTAAAGCGGGCTGGATTGTTGAGACTAGAGTCTTTGAATGTCCACGTTCCATCCGAGTCTAAGTTGTCTGTGGGGATCAGTCTCTTGTCATCATTGCCCGACGAGTTCTGCGGGTCACCTTTCGAGGCTTTGCGCATCTGCAATGTTGACCGCCAATCGAACAGCTTCCGCCGGTTTCGTTGAATCAGCTTGACACTACTATCCATTTGCATTTTCAGAAAGAGCCGGTCGTTTTTCGGCCCGCTGGTAGTGTCGTCTTTAAGCGATCGATCCATAATCCACATTGATCGACAGAATCCTGGCGCTTGCCAACCTTGGTACGCCTTGTGCGCTTCTGGTGCTTGATGAAGATAAGATGGCATCCCTTTACCAAAAATTCGCCCATCGATAGAAACCATACTGAGACATATCACCAGAACTACAATCAGCAGCCGTGATCGCCACCGTGCCATATCCCAACAAAGTCGCGGCATAAGCAGTCAAAACTAGATATCTTCCAACGCAAATTCAAAGCGGATGATAAAAGATACACAATTCTTGCAATCCTTGGACATTAAATATGCATTTGAGGTCGAAATGCATGTTACATTTCATCGTTCTTCTTGGTCGGCAAATCATTGTCATCGTCGTCGTGCGCATCCGACTCCAGTAACACGAAAAATCCACGAAAAAAATACCGGAAGTACGCTATTCCTTGGCCGTTCGAGAGTCGATCGCAGTCGAAGTCTTCTCCGTCGTTCTCTTTTATCATGTTCCCTAATGGCATTCTCGACGGTGTCAAGTTGCTGACTTGATACCATTGGGTCGGACATAACTTTTGACAATCAGCAATTGATTCGTTCGGCCAAGTGTGATTGATTGAAGGATAAGTAGTCTCGTTTGATCCACAACGCAAATTTTGAAATGGACGCCGCCCCAGCTACCGAAAACAAAGCCGCTGGAGTTTTCCAGGATATTACGAGAAAGTATCAATATCTTCTCGACAAGTCCAGCCCGCACATCTTGTATCGATGGATATTTTTCGTAGTAATATTCGGCATTTATTTCACCAGAGTTTATCTTCTGAACGGCTGGTTCATCGTCACATATGCGCTTGGTATTTACCTTCTGAATCAGTTGATTGGCTTCCTGTCACCTCAGGTAAATAAATATCAATCATCGAGTGTCACTGATGAAGAGAATTACCTTAATCTTTTCCCGTTCTAGTTCGATCCCGAAGAAAGCGATTTGGATGGCGGCCTCCCTACTCATGACAACGAAGAGTTCAGGTAAGCTCTTCTCCTCATTAGTGAGCTGGAAAATTGGTGATTTCTTTTGTGTATCGTTGACAACAGACCATTCGCGCGAAGACTTCCTGAATTCAAATTTTGGCATTCTTGTTGCAAGGCAGTCTTCTTCTCGTTCATTGCCACCTTTTTCGCAGTGTTCGATGTGCCAGTCTTCTGGCCGATTTTGTTACTCTACTTCATCGTCCTTTTCGTTATCACGATGAAGCGTCAAATCAAGCATATGATGAAGCACAAGTACGTGCCTTTTTCCTTCGGCAAAACGGTGTATGCGGGTGGCAAGGGAGGCAAGGACAGCAAATAACCCCACGGACCGTCCCGTCCCGTCCCCTTTGTCGCATTATGGCGACCTTCGCTATCACATTCATCAAAAGAAAGAATTGATATGGCGGTTGTAACATAGAGACTTATTTTTTGTGTAAAGAAACTGTGCGGACAATTGAATCTGAAGAATTTACACCGTTTCCGTTCCTGATTGATATCCCACCACCACGTGACAGTGAGTAGGATAACAGCTACGAAACGCTCAGTAATGCAGAAATACAGAGAGACAAAGAGAGAGACAGAAATAGTTGTAGTAATAGAATGGAATGCTCTGTGTCTCAGAAAGAGAAGGCACGAATCAGAAGAAAGACGAAGACGAAGACGAAGACAACAACGACGACGACGAAGAAGAAACCTTCTTACGGGCGATAGTCGGTGTCAACCTGCGTGATACCACACCAGCCAGCATCACCGGCCGTTTGCTTGATTTGCACACTTTGGAAATCAGCAAATGGGGCAAAGAAATCGAACGTATCGATGCCATCGTAGCGCGGATACCAGAGCGGGTACTTGCCGTATCCATTGACGTTGCCCATGATGTTTTGCCAGTACGTCTTCGTGGAATAAATGCCCACCGGAATTTGAAGCGACTCCAAGGTGCTGACCATTTCAGCAATAAACGCTTGGTTGACAGCGGGGTTCGCATCGTAATACTTGGCCGGTGACTCATCCTCGATGTCAATCCAGATGCGGTTGATGGAGAACGCCGAGGTACGCGTACCACGCAAGCCACGGGAAACAGACTTTCCATCAGGCAAAGTACGATCGATCTCGATCTGGTTGTCAGTCAAATATTCCACGACGCGCATGACTTGCATGGAAGCAGATTCACACTCCAGGTTGTTCGACTTCGCGTAAGTTGAAGTAGCAATGCAAGGGAACATGTAGACACCCAAGTCTTTCAAACCCGCATTGTGAGCATTCACTAAGGTATTCGCCGAGTTTTCATCGACCAAACCCTTGTTACGGAACGCGCGAATGATGGCGTAATTCACATTGTACTTGCCAACCAAACAAGCCCACGTATCGGAATCAGTGGCGACCGACAAATCCACACCAGCCTCACCAGCAATGGCAGTCAAACCCACCAAGAAAATCACCAAGACAAAGAAAGCGGTCATCTTGGATACTATAAAAAAAATTAGAATTACGTAATAATCGCCCCCTGAATTTTCTTTGTCACAACAAGGATCATGGATCAGCAAACTGCCGCAACAGGAGCAGCGACGACGGCCAGTCCGCCAGCAGAGCAGCGGCTGCTGCCGACTGGAGTACATGAGGACGACGACCGTCATCGGTCATCACCCAACCCCCCACCCCCCCGCTACCCTCTACCCACTACCCCCCACCTCTACCCCAGCAACAACCCCGCCCCGATCCCCCGACTCCCCACTCCTGCAGTGTGGAGTAGCAAAAGGTCTTACCACTATTATGTGCTTTCGAATATGGTATGGTCTGGTCTGGTCTGTGAACACCGTTTAGAGATGTAACAAGCAAGCGTCAAAGCGGCAGTTTTACAAAAAACAGTTACCAAGATGCAGCATCGCAAGACACCACCCACCGTCTGTGACAGTACAGTATACTGCTGTACACACATGCAACATGTAACGGTGAACCCATGGAACTAGGTATAGAGCACCAAGGATGCTCATCGAAACGCGAAGCCGTCCAGTTGGTGCACCTCCAGATTCAGCTCCTGACGCAACACTGCCCGGTAGAGCACCTCCAACGAGTATACACCCGGAGCAACACGTCCACCGGGCACCACGGCATCCGTCGCGTCCGCTGCATCCGCGGCTTGTTGCGTGGCCGTGGCTTGCCGACGTAGGCGCTGCAAGAGATCGCGCGGGATTTCCTTCTTCACCACCGACGGATGGGATACCACGACCAGCGTACGACCCCGTAGCGCGTCACCAGCTGCCGCAGCAGCGTCCGTGACCAACAACCCCGACGACGTCGCAGACGATCCCGTCGTGGACCGTGACGCAGCGGCGCTACGCTGACTGGACCCACGCGACGACTTCGTCGACCGTCGACTGGCGGTGGCGGTGGCGGCCACCACCACCGCCTCTTCTTCGTCGTCGTTGTCGTCGTTGTCGTTGCCGTTGTTTGCACCAGCACCACTGTGACACTGCCAAAACGCGGTCAGATCATCACACAGGACACCACCCGCCGACTCGACAATCGCGCGCATATCCTCGACCGACGGCGCGGTCTCTCCCAGAAGACCTCGTGTCACGAAGAAGGCCACACGTCCAAAGATGCGACGCGTCGCGGCGGGATGATACCGTATACGGGCCAACGTATCCGACAAACGAAACTGCCACAACGTTTCTTTCTCTTCGTCGCGTACGAGATACCGACACGACTGCTGCAGCGCCTGCCCATAGGCGGGTTCACTCATTTGCGCTGGGCTACACGTCGCGGGAAGCAATGGCAACGGTCGTTGTTGCTTGGCCGAGTCGATGAGCCACGCTTCGGTCACCACAAAGCGCACGCGATGGTTCAACGCCACCAGTAACTTCGGCGTGCGTTTCAACTCGGGCGTCGTCAGCACGTGGGTCGCTTCGCGGGCGTCGTTGGTGACGCGAATCTGTGGCAACCGTCGCAGGTAACGTTGAAACGCACTCTCTTCCAGCTTCGTGAACAGCAACACGATGCCGTCGTCGTCGACGTTTGCGGCGGCGGCTTCCTCGGCGCTGGACGAGGCAGTGGCCCCAGGAACAACCGCTGCCGCCACCGCCGCCACCGACGAGGACGACGAGGACGGTGGCGCCGGAGAAGGACCGGCGGTGGTTGCCGTCGTGCGTGGCTCTTCCGCGTCCAGTCGAGGTTGTTTACCAGATCGACGGCTTCTTGTCGCCGATGGTTCAGCAGCCTGGATGATGGCGGTGGGTTGCTCTGCTGCCGCTGGGGTGTTGGGAGAGGAGGTGCGCTTCGCCGTCGTTCGAGAACTACTGCGGCTTGTGGCTGTGGCTGTGGCTGTCGCGACCTTCGCGCGACCTCCGGTGACGTTGTTGTTGTCGTCGTCGTTGTCGCCGGCGTCCTCTACGGCGGTCTCTTCCTCAGGAACAGCCATCGTGACTTTGCGGGTCCGTGTGGACCGTCCCGCAGACGACGACGCAGCCGTCTCCTGCTGCTGCACTGACACAGCCGCTACCGCCGCCTCCTTCGCAGGTGTGGCGTCTTGTACCTTCTCCGTCGCCCTTTTGCCGCCGTCTTTGCCGCCGTCGTTGTCGTTGTTGTTGTCGTCGTCTTCATCGTCGTCGTATGGACGCTTGCGTCGCGTCGAGCGACCACTTCGCGTCGATGAGGGTGGTACCACTGCGTCGGACACCGCTGCGGCCTTCGTAGGTGTCACCGCTGCGGTGGGTGTCGCCTCTTTTCCACCGACGGGGCCACGTCGTGACCGTTTCGGTGGCGGTGGAGGGTCGTCGTCCTCTACGCTCTTCTCAACAGCATCGGACGGCGGCTGCGCGCCCACTGCCATGGTCGAGGCATCCACTGCCGTCGCCACGGGTGGGACGACAGAGCCGTCGTTCGCTGCGACGACTGGAGAGGCACTACGTTTGCCTTTTCGTCCACTTTGACGCACCGACTCGCTGCCAACAGTGGCGGCGGCGGCAGTGCTCGAGGTCGCCTGGTCGGTGACGCTGCTGCTTTTTCGATTGCCCCGGCGATGTGACGCAGGAGTCATCGGGGCGGCTTCCTCGTCCTTTCCCTTCTCCTTTTCCGTCTCCGTCTCCTTCGCCTCTGTCGCTGCCAAAGGAGTCGCCGCAGCGACAACTTGCTCTGCAGCGGGAGCGGTGGCTTCCTCGGCAGTTTCGTGTTGCTCTTCCACGGTGGATAACAGACGACGACGCGGAGTCCCCACTTCCTCGGAGGGCTCGTTGGGTGTGTGCACAGCGGTTCTCGTCGTCACGTCGGGTGTGGGTACTGCGGTAGCGACTCCCTCGGGACGAGGATTCTTCATCGGCGACAGCTTTGGCGAGTTCACGGCTGTCGATAGGTAAGTACTCTCTTCCCGTGGGAGGATCGTCCCCGGTCGACTGCCCGTGGACGTCGACACGTGGGTGTCGGGCAGCGCGTCGTCGTCGTCGACATCGTCGTCGTCATCGGTGTCGCCGTCCATCAGCGTGTTCGACTTGGTCAGCACCTGGCCGGTCATTGGGCCACCGTTTGGGGAAGGAACCACACGAGGAGGAGCGATAGCTTTGCTGGGCAGCCATTCTGCGTTGTTGTCGTCGAGGTGGTCCCCGACCGCGTCATCGACCTGCATAATGTCCTGCGACTGGTCGTCCACATCGTCTTCGTCGTCGTCGTCGTCGTCGTCGTCCTCTGCCGCCGCCGCCTCTTCGTCAGCATTGGCCCTAGGTGGGTTCCTGACTTCGACGTGGCCCTGGGCGGCATGGCTGTGCAAGTGATCCTCATCCAACAACAGCGTCGCTTCTTCTGTGGGCGGATAGCCTGCCGTCGCTGTGGCGGACGCGGACTGTCCCACGACCACGCGCCGCGCATTGCCCACCACATTCACATGCGTCGTCACTGCGCGAGCAACGTCCTCGTCCTCGTCCTCGTCGTTCTCAGAGGCCATACGTAACGTGTTTCGTAACAACTCTTGATCGACCTGCGTGGGGACATCGTGACCACCGCCAGCCGAGGACCCGAAGGTGGTCGGGGTGGCACCAACAACGACACGTCCGGCTACACGCGTTGACCGCACACCCGGAAGTGCAGCCACTACAGGCTTCTCTCCCTTGACAATCGATTCTTCCACTGATGGTTGATGATGATGCGGTGTGGCACCACCTCCGACGGCGGGATGATGACCACGAGGCATCACTGGGGCTTCCAGCAACAACTGCGTCGCATTGTCCACCATTGTCGCGGTCTCGTGGCCATACGACGGTTCTTTGGGAATCATTCGAACAGGGGAATTGGATGATGGGGGGACAAAGCGCACGACAGGGGCCCCCGATGAACCAACTGTGTGGGGATCGGGAATGGCCAATGCCGTGTGGTAGCTGGCCACGGAATTGTCGGGATCCACGTCCATGTCCGGCAGGAATTGGGTTTCAAATCCACCCATTCCATTTGGCTCCCCAATCATTTGCGTTTCTGCTCCATTGACGGATAGTCGTGGTTCCATTTGAAACGAAAACTCGCAACACACCATACCAAAGCGCACTTTCATTCCGTGATGCAGTTCTTTCCTGTTATGTGCCACAGACAAACGCTGAAACTGACCACCTTCCACGGGATGTTCGACGAATGTTCCATTGGCTGACCGAAGATCCCGAATAATGGCGACACGATCTTCGGAGATGGAGATCTCCGCATGTTTCGCTGAGATGGACTTGTGATCCAAAGTCACCTCGCACACATCATCCCGGCCAATTAAGTTGTCACCTTGAAACAAATCATACGATTCACCTTTCCATATGAGCCTTGCACATGGAATCCGTTCCACGTGCAGGGCATCGTTAGTACCCTCGTCGAATTCGTCGTCTTCGTCATCCACATCGTAGAAGTCTACGACCTGTGTTTCTGTCATCCGCGCTGGTCCTTTGTCAACAACCCTCCACTTTGTCACAAGGAAACGGATGAGGTTTCCACTGTTTCAAGACGTGCCCGCTCTCGAATTAATGTGTGAGCTATGATGTCTCCAATACAAACCAACCTCGAGTCACTCGTCGCCTGCTGCTGCTCGTCTCGCTCGTCCTCGTGCTCCAACTCCTAGATCCCTAATGGAGCACAGAAATCCCCAGCACACACCGACAGCAGTGGTGTAGTGGTGTATGTGTAGCACCAAGCAGCCGTGTGTTGCGTTTGGTATGTATCCTGTGTGATGTAGCGGAACCTATGTATGTATGTCGTGCAAGAGACGGCTAAAACGAATATGTACGCATTGGACAATAAAAGAGTAGTTATGGCAAACATACACCCGTATGTGGATAACGTATAGAGTTGGCTTACGTTACTCGTTTCGAAGTTGCCGGGCTGGTTGATACCACTCAGCTCGTAATGCTCATTCAATGCCCGTGCCCGTGCACAATGCAACGTCATCAACAGAAAGCCGTGGAGTCCCGTATTCAATTAGTTGAAACTCTTTTCATCATCATCATCATCATCATCATCATCATCATCATCGATCGCTCAACCACTATCGGAGTCATCCGCGTACTCTTCAGTGCTACTACTAGGACCGTCCTCATCGGAGCAGCTTCCTACCGACTCACACTCGTGCTCCTGAGACAACCGCTCTTCCCATGCCAAGCGCGGCTGTTGGTACCCCGAATTGCGGAACATATCTCTGCACATCACCACATGCACCGCGTCCCACCTCTCCAACACCTGGTTGAACGACGACGCCTTATCGAACATTCTGTTCATTACCCGCACTTGCGACACATTCCAGCTCGACACCGATCCATTGAACCGCTTCGCACCAAGAAACATGGCGCTCATGTTCCACACCTGGCCGACACTCCACTTCGATAGGTCCTGGTTGAATGCCTTCGCCTTGGCGAACAAGTGCCGCATGTCTACTACCGACGACACATCCCAGTCGCCCAACGGTTGATTGAAGGCCGAGCACTTCGCGAACATCTCGCTCATGTCCTCCACTCGGCCGACATCCCACGCACCCAACGGCTGATTGAACTGGGCACAGAACTTGAACATACATCGCATGCTCTGCACGCGAGACACGTTCCACTCCTGCAGCGGTTGGTTGAAAGACTCACAACCTTTGAACATGCCCTGCATGGTCGTCACGTTATGGACGTTCCAGCTGCCGATCTTCCCATCGAAGCACGCAGCGCCAGCGAACATGTCTCGCATCGTCTGGACATTGCTCACATCCCACCGCGATAAGTCCTTCTTGAAATAGTACAAATCCTTGAACAGTTCGTCCATTCTCGTGACGCGTCGTACATCCCACAGCTCTATCGGCCCGTAACGTTCGAGCAGCGTAGAACCATTACCGCCACCGCCACACACGGATTTAACAGCCTTGCGAATCATATCATCGGTAAGCGGCTCCCAAAGCATGCGTCGTATCTCACGACATGCTTCCAACGGTAACCGAGCAACAACGTCTACCAAGAGAGTAGACAACGGCGATGGTCGCCAGTCATCGCTGGAACCGCACGACAAATTACCACGGTATCCAAATCCATATATATACGGGGCCTGCCGCCTATGTGGCCGCCATGTTTGCGGCATTCTTCGTCTCGAATGGACCGAGCGTTGGCCAGGGGTCATCGTCTGTGCCTGTGTCTTCTGTTTGTTCTTGTTTTTGTTCTTGTTCTTGCTACTTCTCACTATATTCCAACTGACAAGAGGCTGATTGAGCGACGTCGCCCCTTCAAACATACCCGACATCTCAGTGACCTTAGCGACATTCCATCCGCTTAACGGCTGATTGAACGAAGTCGCTTGTGCAAACATTCGCTCCATGTTCTTCACGTTCGATACGTTCCAAGTGTCCAGTGGCTGATTGAACGACGAAGCGTCACGGAACATTGACGGCATATATTCGACCTTCGATACATTCCAACTGTCCAATGGCTGATTGAACGACGTCGCCCCTTCAAACATACCCGACATACTGGTGACCTTAGCGACATTCCAATCACGTAACGGCTGATTGAACAATGTCGCTTGTGCAAACATTCGCTCCATGTTCTTCACGTTCGACACGTTCCACATGCCCAGAGGCTGATTGAAGGAAGACGCACCTTGAAACATCTCCACCACAACGGCCATGTTGGACACATTCCAACTGTCTAATGGCTGATTGAACGACGTCGCCCCTTCAAACATCCCCAACATAGTGGTCGTATACGATACATCCCATCGACCTAACGGCTGATTGAACAACGTCGCTTTTGCAAACATTCGCTCCATATTCTTCACACTTGTAAAATGCCAATTGTCAAGCGGCTGGTTGAACGATGACGCTTCACAGAACATAAAGGATGGCTGGGTGACTTTCGATACATTCCAATGGTCTAATGGCTGATTGAAAGACGAAGCCTGACAGAACATGGATACCATGTTTTTGACGTTCGAAACATCCCAACTGTCCAACGGCTGATTGAATGACGACGCCTGACAGAACATAAACGACATGTCCGTCACGTTCGATACATTCCAACTGTCCAACGGTTGATTGAACGACGATGCACCTTCAAACATCTCCAACGTAAGGTTTACATTGGACACGTTCCAACTGTCCAATGGCTGGTTGAACGATGTTGCTTCAGCAAACATTCTCATCAAGCTCGTCACACTTGGAAAATGCCAGTTGTTCAGTGGCTGATTGAATGACGTCGCTGTCTCAAACATTCCCGACATATTGCTGACCTTCGATACATTCCAATGAGCTAAGGGTTGATTGAACGACGATGCACCTTCAAACATACTCGACATATCGATGGCGTTAGCGACATTCCAATTGCTTAGCGACTGATTGAACAACGTCGCTTGTGCAAACATTCTCTCCATACCATACACATTCGACACATTCCAACTGTCCAACGGCTGATTGAAGGATGACGCACCATCGAACATCTTTGACATATTGGTGACCTTTGAAACATTCCAGTGACTGATGGAAGAGTTGAACCCCAATGCGTTTTGGAACATTCCCGACATATCGGTGACCTTCGATTCGTCCCATCCGTTCAATGGTTGGTTGAACGACCTGGTATTACTAAACATGTAAGACATGCGGTAGACATCGGACACGTTCCAACTGTCCAACGACTGATTGAACGACGACGCACCTTCAAACATCTTTGACATGTTGAAGACCCCCGAAACATTCCACTGACCGATGGAGGCTTTGAATCCCGATGCGTTTCTGAACATACTTGACATATCCGTGACCTTTGACACATCCCAACTGTCTAACGGCTGATTGAAACGCCATGCTCCGCCAAACATACTCGTCATCGTGGTGACCTTTGACACATCCCAACTGTCCAACGGCTGATTGAACGACCTTGCTTCGTCAAACATACTCGACATATCGGTGACCTTTGACACATCCCAACTGTCCAACGGCTGATTAAAGGAAGATGCGTTGTGAAACATCTCTAACATTTTTGTGACGTTTGATACATCCCAATCACCCAAGGGCTGATTGAAGGAAGTAGTCCAGAGAAACATGTAAGACAAGTCGGTCACATTCGGCAATTTCCAACTGTTGAGTGATTGATTGAACGACGAAGCATGTTCAAACATTTTCGTTATGCAGGTGACGTTCGATACATCCCAATGGGTAAACGGCTGATTGAACGATGTGGCGCCCTTGAACATCCATGACATGTTGTTGACCTTCGATACATTCCAATGACCGATCGAGCTATTGAACTCTGAGGCATCCTCAAACATACTCGACATATTGGTGACTTTCGACACGTCCCACCGGTCTAACGGCTGATTAAAGAATTCGTTGCCATTAAACATACCCGACATATCCGTCACGTTCGACACATTCCAACTGTCTAGCGGCTGGTTGAACGTATCTGTCCTTGCAAACATACGCGACATCGTCGTCACGTTCGACACATTCCAGCGACCAATGTCATCGTCAAAACTTTCCCCTTCAAACAGCCCCGCCATATTCGTCACTTCACTGACATCCCAGTCTTCGATCGGTCCATATATCACAAAGGCTTGTACTTGATGAGAGGAACACCACAAGGATACAGCTCCACGAATTGTACCATCCGTCAACTTTGGGAAACGCGATAAGTCTTCAATGTTCATTTCCATCCTGCGACAAGCATACACTGCGAATTTTTTTCTGCGATACAACTGTGCGTTGTTGTTGCTCCAGTATTTCAAGTGTGGTTTTTTCCTTTTTCATGCGCCCCGGCAGTCGAGCATGGGAAGCGAACCAGCAGCAGCTCTGTCAGCACTCTCTCTCATCTTTCACAGACCTCTGCGTGCGTCTGTTCGTTCGAACTCCTCCGTGGCCCATGACTACTGTATTATCAGTGTTTACATAAATATGCGTTACAAACATGAATGACTGATCCAGACAAGAAGACAGGAAGCCACCCCAAAGCGGGAGGCAAAGTTAGTATTCATTGCCATCTACAGTGAATGACTCATCTCCGTTGTCACTATCACCTCGGCTGTACAATCGTGCATTGCCTGCTCCGCCGGGAGGAGACGATGACGATCCTATATCGCCTGTGGCCGTGGCTGCTGGTGCAGTCCCCGATGGCAAGTTCAGCGGTACAAAGAATTCCAGCAACACGGCATCACCCGTCACCGAAAACATGGTGTAGCCCTGGTTACGGGAAGCTTTCCCACCGGCTTCTTGCGGCACCAGGTTGTGACACAGCAACGCGTTGCCTCCCAAGGCTGCCACGTGAGCTCGAGCGACGGCATTGACCTCCGACAGCAGCAAATGGAAAAAGGATCCTAGTTGCCCTTCACCACGGACCGTCCAAGCATCTTTAATGAAATGCAATTGCACAGGTCCCAAATAACGCTTGATTCTCGTTCCTGGAATATCCGAGCGAGGTGTCAGCAGCACTTGATTCAACAAGCCCGTGAATTTCTTCTGAACTACCAATTCGTTCCATGCCACTTCTACAGAAAACAAAGACTTGTGAGACATACACGGTGATGATAGAACGACGCAGAGTGAGTACGTACGATTGACAGCATCGGCCGCTGCATTGGAGCCCAGCGATGACGCGAGCGACTGCTGCACTTGCTGCTGCTGGCTCTTTGTGGCAGTGGTCTGGTACACAACGGACGTGCTTGTGTCATTACGTGAGTAAGGAGGAAGGGGCGATGGTAATGCGGAGGACGCCGCCGTAGCCGTCGAGGATGCGTTTGCTGATGTTGCATAAGCTCCAGCCGCAGCAGTGGAGTGTGACGGTGGAGGCATTGGTGGCAAACTGGACGACGAGGACGGCGATTGAGCAGATGACAAGTATCCAGACGACTGACGTGTGAGCGGTACTTGTTGTTGGCGATGACCACTACCACCGCTGGGTGACGCCATCACACTGCTTTCTTCGATGGTCTCTAGACGACCCGTTGAGTTATTCGCATTGGCCCCGAGCGAATTACGGCGGGTAGAATTTCCACTGGTGTTGCTGCTGTACATGGCGATGCTCTGAAATCCTTGAGGAAGCGGTCCACCGGCATCGGAGGGTGTCGATGACTCCAAAAACACGGGAGGTGTATCAGTACCCATGGCCGAGGCATCGTCGATGTCGTCCAACATCAGAGTTGAGTCGGCCCCGGAACGGTTACCTGCATTGACGGCGGCTACTTCATTGGAAGCGGCGGAGAATTCTCTTCCGCGCGTGGACAACTGTTGGGATGCGTCACCACCACCAGCAGCAGAGCCTGCCGGCAATGTGGGCAAGTGATGGTGCTGGTGATGGAACTGTTGCGAGGAGGCTGACGACTGACGCTGTGAGAAGTCAAACGACTGCGACCGTGACGATTGGGATGGTTGCGCCATAAATGGCGCAGCAGCATGAGTAATACGCTGTGTGGAACTAAGACTGAGGCTACCTCCACCAGGACTACTGCCCAAAGCCGCCGCCGCAGAAGATGTACCGAGATTCAGGAACGTAAATGGAGATCGCAAGCTATGGCTTGCACTGCTACTTTGAAACACGTCGTAGGATACATCCATGCGCGGCAATACCCACACGCCCTGCTGGGATTGCTGCTGTTGGTATCGCCACTGTTGCTGCCAATAGCGTGCCCATTGTTGTAATTGATGAGGCTCTGTCGGTGGATGCGACCCAGCTATCGCCTGAGACAATGCTGAAATGGGACACGACACCAATGCCTGTGGAATTACTTGCAAGTTGTCGTCGTCAGAGATAAACAATGGCATCAACACGCCATCTAACCCGTTTCCGGTTGTCGTTGAGGTCAAACCTGCCGCTCCGATGCCTCCACTGTTTCCAATACCACTGGCGCCCGTCGGAGGAAGATTGCTGCTACCGGGGAACGCCGACAAAATCTTGTGGCTGTTTGGACTACTGGACATAACGGCCGCACTATTGGCGTTGGTGTTAGCACTGTTGTTGTTGTTGTTGTTGTTGCCAGCACTACCAACCAGGATCGGACTAGATATACCAATCGGCGTCGATGCTGATGTGACCCCGTCACGACTGCTGCCCATCGCCGTCGCCGGAAATGGTGGAGTCGATGACCGAGAAGTGTTCTCCTGACCCGTCGGCATCAGTGGAGCATTTGGTGACCACCCTGGCAACGGCGCAACGACCTGGTGAACCATGGCGGTGACAAGTACTTCGACTTGACCGTCCTCGATGATGTTGATGTGGTGGTTCAAGCTGAGAACGTGACACGGTCGCATGTTGCGCACCGTGTAGCAAATCTTCGTATAGGCCTCCTGAAATAGCTTATTCAGCGACGACGATAGCCCAAACGTCGATAATCCTTGGCCTAGACCACCACCGATTCCACTCGCTGCACCGCCCATCGCACCGCCACTCCCTGCACCGCCTGCACTACTACCACCAGGCATGTAGGCCGCCCCACGCGCACGATCCAATAATCGCGTGCGACGAAGAATGGTTATTTGACGACCAAATCCTTGCAATAACAAGGATGAGGGCGTGGAAGGAGATGACGATGTCGCAGCTGCACGGCCTCCGCCGATATGGCTTCCGGCGGACCACGCATCATTCGTCAAGCGCTCAATTGTAGCAAAGTCGAATCCTTTGGGTGACATCCAATCGTTCAGAACAGCCAACAAATCGGTATCTGTTTCATCGTCAACTTCCAAAATAAACGGTGCTCGATCGTCTTTGAAGACGTGTCGCTTGCTACCACCGTTCACGCGGCCACTTCTGCTACTATTCAGTTTTGTGTTGGTGGAAACAATGCTGTTCAGGCGACCACTTCGAGCGCGTCCCGTTGCGTTGCTATTGGCATTGAATGGATCGTTGTTGTCGAAGGACTTCCGACTTGATACCGAATGTGATCTAGATCGTTTTGAGCCTGTCGTAGTGGACTTTCGCTCTTGTGTATGCGAATCAGTGGCAGAGTCGGCATCGTCGTGGTCTTCTTCAGCCTCTGACGAGGAGGAAGAAGACGAGGAGGATGAGGACGAGGATGATGACGAAGACGACGACTCTGATGGACTCTCCAGACTGCTCTCATCGCCATCAAATTCGTCGGAAGACGAAGAGGAGGAAGAGGAGGACGAAGACGACGAAGACGACGAGGACGAGGATGAGGAGGACGAATGCGATCGAGATCGCACCAGTGCTCCATCATGGCGCAGTGCTGACGACATAAGCTTTCCACTTCCGCTTCCACCACTAAACACCACGCCACCTGGACCCATCGAACGCCAGGCAGCAGTTTGAAACGGATACATCGCCGGATACGACTCGAAGATGAACATTTCACGGCTGATGGCATTCAATCGGTCGATGTTCTCTTGCAGTCTTGCCAGTCGTAAATCCTGTTCACTACGACCTTCTTTGTCACGAACAATTTGTACCGGCGAGGGCGGTGGCAACGATTCCAGATAAAATGCGGTACAAAATGCTGTCGCAATGATCAAGTCATTGCCCACTTGAATCTTGCAATTGTAGCCGAAGGCCGCATTCATTCCATGGACTTTAAGTTTGAGAACGATTTGACGCTGCAAGTCGTACTCCACGAAAGGTAACAGTTCGGAGATTTTGACTGCGTCTGCTTCTCCACTGGCCGCCTTTCGTACACGACAAATTTTCGCTTCCAACAACTTGCCCTTGCCGCGAATCGATACGTTGTTAGGCAGCTGTGTGGACGAGAGAATCGTCTCGGGGACCCATTTCTTGCGACACACCAAACATGGCACCAAACGCATGAAGGCAAATGGAGCTGTGCGATGATTGTATGGCACATGACTCGCACTGCAGTAGAGCCTGGGCTTCTTTGGTTTCATTCGTTTTTCGTTGAATTTCAGCCCTTGAATGTCCGATGCAGTCGCACCTACTGATGCGGAATAATCGGTTGAGTTGATACGATCACGAATGGGACCACTTGCGTCGCTATGCATCGTCTTCGTTCGATCTCGTGCTGAAGCTACCGCGGCGTCATCTTGGCTGGCCACCGCTGTTCCGACAGCCATCGGCGACGCCGGTACTCCGAATTTGAGCAAATCATCAAGTAGCGAGCGTGGTTGCAATGTTTGCTTATTCTTTCTCGACGAAGACTGCTTAATAACGTCTTCTTCATGATCTTCATCATATCCAGAATCCATCACTGTGGGTGTGTATTGGTGATCATCGTAATCGAGTCCGACTGCGACAATCGATGAAGAGGACGGCCCCGAACTGAATTTCCGTCGCGGAGATACGGCGATCATCGCACTGGAATTGTTCATATTCGATGAATCGCGACTCGATTGTGGAATTGACGTGTCCTCATGGAAGGACAGGGTACGTAACGTTGACAAGGTTAAGGACAAGCCCTTCAATACTGCAGCGGTGCCCATAGCACTCAAAATATGCACGTCACCGTGAATGATACATGTCTCGGTATATCCAATGACGTGGCGGCAGCACAGTGTCTTGGCGTGGGCTTTGATTTCATCACGTAATTCTTTCCACCATTCGTCCTTCGTATCTTGTTCGCTGACGGTACCCTCGGGTTTCCCTGTGTACTTCACAGATCGGGCGAGTACTAAGCCACCCAAGCGCACTTGCACATGTGGTGGAAAGCTTGTCATGGTCAACAATTGCACGTCGGTCTGGAAGATATTGTGATCAACAACTGCATTGCCACTCATCCAGTCGGGATTGCTCATAGCATAGTCCATTTTGGGATGACGCTGGCCAGGGGCTTCGCGCAGGACAAGTTTGTCGCGGCTGGAAGAACCCAACGGAAGCAGATGGGTGACAGAAATAGTATCTTCATTCATCGCTTGCAACAAAAGCAATTGATCGTTGTTGACAGAAGACCCTGATCCGCGGACAAAGCGAGAAGAAAACACCTCAGCAACTGCCCTGCTCGTCAAAACCGTCTTGCCTGGGGTTTTCAACAAACTCTGCCAATCCGAATACCCCTCCGTTATCAAATTGTACTGCAATCGCGGAATTTCTAAACGCGGAATCGACGGATCCACCTTCAAAATGCGACAGGCAGTGCCAGTAGCTCTTGCAACAATGCCCGAGTTGCCCTCGGTGTCAAAATGGAAGTTATAGCCAAGAACGGCATTTCCACCTAGCTCGTACACTTTCTTTCCCACTTTTCTTCTTGCCTGAAATGATTTGTAAAGAAATTATCATTGGTGGTCTCGGTATGAGATATCCAGGCACAAGAAGCTTACCTCTGCGCTGAGAGTGTACAAGGTTCGCAAGCGATTGTCGTTCGAGGTCTTGTTTCCCTTCAAGAAATAATCTTGCCAACTGTTTTCCGGATCATCTTGTACAACTAATTCTTCAACCAACTCGAATATTTCTTGTACATAGAAACATCGTGAAGAGAGCGACGAAGAGGAGAAAAATTGGATTCCTGCGGAGGAATCCATGAACGGATTTTCGTTTCCAATAAACTGAAGCTTGACTGTGATCAGAATAGATCCGCGGACGCCTCTGGCCGTATCAAAGAGAGGAAACCAGCCATTCATTGTCAAGTCTTTGTCTACACCTTCCGCGGTTCGCATGACCAATGGACTGAGGTCAATATATGCAACGCCGATAAGGTCGGAAGCGTACAAATCATGATCCATACACTTCAGCTCAAGTGGCTCGTCTTGCATGATGGAATCATCCAGCACTTCGAATTGAAAATCTTGATTCCAAACGGGATTTAACGTTCTTCGGCAAGTTGCCGTCCTTTTCACTTGGCTCTCAAGTCGGATCTCTACGTATGCGTCGGTCAAACCTTCTGCCGCAACGTTTTTATCCATGGGAGGGAGATCCCTCCCTCTCTCCACTTTGATCTTCACCAAAGACGGCATGGCTACACGCTGTCAAAGAGTCGATTAGCTTGTACGCAGATTGATGTCGTCTTCTCTTTCTTCCATTCCTTGCTTTCTTTCATGGTTTGGGGTTCATTGGCGCGCCTGAAAGGGAACCAAAAGAGAAAATCCGGATTCTCGGCGTATCTTCTGGATAGGGCGGAACTCCGGAGTTTCGCCACCAAATTTTCACATTTTCACAAGTCACCACCGCTGATGATTATACAGGCACTGTAACTCATATCTCATCAAAGTGCGGAGCACAATTCAAGTTACTTGGTGCGGGAGTATGCACGCGTATTTATTTTACTGGGTTCTCTGTTACAGATGAAGGAAGGTGCAAAGGAGAACCGGAAGCGAACATCGATTTCGCAAAAGATCGTGAGAGGCTTGCGAAAGATGATTGCTACTCCGATGATTCAGGCATTTCCGGTTCACCATCAATATCGCACACATGAAAAAAGACAAGACGGTGAAGGGAAAACATTGAATCATGCAACAGCTAACAGCTCAGCGCAGTTTTCAGAACCAGGAAGCCACATTGGGAAATCCGGCCTTGAAAAGGACAATGACAATCCTGTGGACAGTGAAGGGGAAACTAAAGAAGATTTTGACGAGGAGAAAGAAAATCAAAAAGAAGTTGGCCAGGAGAAGGAAAAGGATGTGGAAAGCGGCAACGCTTCCTTCGAATTTCCCCCAACAATTGATACGTCAAGTCCAATAGTCTGTCTTCCTCCACCGTCTCAGCATCCAGTCCCAGAAATTCATCAAATCCCAAGTCAGTCATCTGAATGCTCCTGGCTGCCATTCTATGACTTTTTTGCTCCACTCTTCTGTCTACCACCATCTTCGTCAGATACTTTGGTCGAACAAGAATATGTTGTGTCCCCGAAATCGCAAGCAACCACCGTGACATCACCGTCCACCGTGGTATCACCGATTATATCGCAAGAGTCAGTATCTCTTACACCCGTGGTGTTAGATCGACCTCCGAAACCCCAAATGTCTAAATATGATGACACCGTGCTGATGTCTCCTCAAGGGTTTCCGCAAACGTTTCTTCGTGACTTTGGCGAAAGTACGATATTGCGGGCCATGGAATATCTGGATTTGTCTGCACCGCATTACCAGCTGAAGTGGATCCTTCAGTCCCTGAAGAGTGATGTCACGGTCCACAGCAGTTCGTTCCCCGGAGACAATACCACCGTTGTCCGTTCCGCATACACAGTGAGCGCTTCGCTCGATGTTGTGAAAGAAGTTCTTCTTGCAGAAGAGACCATGCACGTTCTGGATGCTACACTTGAAAAGTTCGAGGTGAGTGGCTTGATTGTTTCAAAGTTATCATTATAACTTGTCATAAAAATGTTTGCACCATCTCTATTTTGTAGACAATGGAAAACTCGACTGATCCCTGTGCAGTTGTCCGGAAATACATGTACAAAGCATATTTTCCAATATCTCCTCGAGATTTCGTGGCGCTAACTACATGGAAGAAATTGGATGACCGAGCTACCCTTATTGCTAGTTCATCCTTGCCTGATGACATGTTTCCACCTGTTCCGGGATTCGTTCGAGGCTACGTCATTATGAGCGCATTCTACTTGGTCTCAACGGCAGAGAATGAGACTCAAGTCACGGTTATCAATCACTCAAACGTAGCAGCCAACATTCCTGCCTATATCGTGAATAAAGCTGCGGTCAGTATCCCCATCCAGTACGCGAAGATCTTGCGAAAAATTTGCGAAACGTGGATAAAAAAAGGATCAGGTTGAAGCCACATCGATACTCGAAGCTCCGTGTGATTATTTCCCATCGTTCTTGTGTCCAATACCATTATCTTGTAAACACTGTATATACTCTTAGTGATTTATTGCTGTCTTTTCACAGTGTAATTTCCTCTTCAAAAACATGGCCTCACTCGATCGAACTCAAAAACAGGCAAAATCCTCAAGGAATAGAAAAGCAAGGAACTCAAAGCACTTCGATCAGTGAATGATGACCATTTTTTCGAAGGCCATGTAAATCGCACCCTCACTGAAAGAACAAACAAAAAAAAGTCATTGACAAGGAAAGACGTTACCGAGCGAACAAAGCAAATTCATTGACAAAGGCGATTCGGGAAGGATGCGAAACAATTCCATTCTTTGTCAAGTGCCTGGTTTTGCCACCAATAAATAAGAAGGACCTTCGATCAGAAAGTCACTTTTGTCGGTTTCTCCCCGGCGGTGCAAAAGAGCGCGATCCAGCAGCAGAATCGCGTTTGGATCACACCGCGGTGGCACTTCTGCTGCACAAAACGCGTTTTGCCGGATGGCAACCGATGTGCAACATCGCAGTGAGGTGTGTTTTGGGGTGCTTTCGGTTGTCAATATTCGGTAAGGTTTAAGACCGTATTACTTGTAAGTCTGTTTAAACTCAATAGAATTCTATCATCCTTCTCTGGACTGTGACTGATAGGCCCTGTTCATTGCGTAACAGCAAAAAGAACGACATAAAACAACGAAATCCATGTGTAAACCGAGCAACCACCGAAATCTCCTCGAAGTCCGTTTCGTTTTCTGCCAGACCACTCGACGTGTTTTTTCGGCGGGAGGAGGAAAACCATTGGTGGTGGAAATGATGAAAGAAAGATCCTTGATTCAGCTCCTCGAATCATATCATATTTGGTTCTCAAAGATCGAAGATGAACAACTTTAACTTGCAGAACATCCCTGTTGACCAGATCGTGTCCAAGACCACCAAGTTCGTGGAGGAGAACCCTGTTGCTGTCGGTGTCTCCGCTGCCGCCACCTTGTTGACTGGCTTGTGGATCTTCCGCAAGGCTGAGCTGAAGAGAGATGGCAAGGACTTCAACAGCCAGTTGAGCGGTGGTATGAGAATCCTGAACAACTCTGATCACACGCTGAAGGGTGACCAGTTCTCTGCTTCCATCAACGACTACGAGAACATGTTCGGTGGTGCTCGCCAAAACGTTGGTGCTATCACCAACGAGGAGTCCATTGACATCCGCCGCGCTCGCTATGCGGCCATGATTGACCACTTTTATAACTTGGTGACTGACTTCTACGAATGGGGTTGGTGCCAGAGCTTCCACTTCGGTCCTCGCTGGCACAACGAGACCTTCTTGGAATCCATCAAGAGAGCCGAGTACTACCTTGCTCTTCGTCTTGGTCTGAAGCACGGTATGCGTGCTTTGGACGTTGGATGCGGTGTCGGCGGCCCTATGCGCAACATCGCCATCTTCACCGGTGCTAACATCGAAGGTATTACCATCAACGAGTACCAAGTGCGCATTGGTACCAAGTACAATGTTGCCAACGGCTTGGATCACCTTTGCAAGATCCACCAAGGTGATTTCCAAAAGCTTGACCAGAAGTTCCCTGCTGAGTACTTCGATGTTGCTTACGCCATCGAAGCTACCTGCCACTCCCCTGATCGCGTTCAGTGCTTCTCTGGCGTGAACAAGGTCTTGAAGAAGGGTGGTCTTTTCTGCGTCCTTGAGTGGGTGATGTTGAACGGCTACAACCCCAACAACAAGGATCACATCCGCATCAAGGAAGGTATTGAGGTCGGCAACGGTCTTCCCACCTTGGTCACCCCTGACAAGGTCGTCAAGTCTTTCGAGGACTCTGGCTTCGAAGTTGTTGATCACTTTGACCTGAACCGCAACCAACATGCCTCCAACGAAATCCCATGGTATGCTACTTTGGGCGGCGGTTACTCCCTTTCTGGTTTCCGCATGACCTACGTTGGCCGTTTGGTCACGCACTCCATGGTCTGGACCCTTGAGCTTCTTCGCATCGCTCCTGCCGGCTCCACCAAGGTGTCTTCTTTGCTCAACGCCACTGCCATCGACTTGGTCGACGGTGGCAAAGACGCCATTTTCACCCCATCTTACTTCGTTCTTGGCAAGAAGAAGTAAATTTAGTTTCTCATTATTTGGCATCTTACCCATGCTTCTAGAACACTATAGTCTTAGTTCTGTAATATGATTATAAATCAAAGGAATAGTTCAATAATCAATTCGATGTCACACTGAAATTGCCAAGAAAGAGTTCGGGTTGCAATTTCTTCCATCAGAACAAAAGTTGTGGTTTGACTTGATGCTTGCACACTTCGTCGACGGCGATGCTTTCTCGACTCATGAACGCTAAGGCATCGCCGTCGACGAAGGGCTGCGCCGGCCTGGCCATCGAGGTCAAGTATAACTGGGATGGTAAACATCAAAGTGATTTGTTCAACTATTCTATGAAGTTATTTTACAGAACTAAGACTATAGTTTGCTAGATGTTTGACAATAGGTGACAAAAAATGACACGTGAAACATACATCCAGCTTCTTCTTGCACGGCTCGAAGGTGAAATCTATGCCACGGACAATATGTCGATGACAGTAGCCACTATCCACAAGCGGAAGTGAACAAGAGAGTTCACGGAAGAGGTCAGAGTTCCGCAGCACAAAGATGGATAAAGAAACAGGAAGGGGAAACGACCTCCTAGTTGCGTGACGACCCCTAAAATGTGAATATTTCAGACCCACTCGACAATCATAATTAATGTATTCGTTTCTCAAACTTGTAAGTAGTATAGTTGCACTGGCATTACATGTTTAACCCCCAAAGCCGCAGTGTATAGCGTACGCGAACTTCAAACCACAAGTCATCTATCTGCATATGTGCGTCGCTATACGTTGTCGAACATAAAGCTCCTTGACAATTAGGCACCTTATCGCCACCAAATGTTTGTCGACAATGGGATATGGAGAGGATAGACTGCCTGTGTAAACTGTCGCGGTATCGGCGGAGGATTCATTTGCCGTGGTATGCAGACGAAGTTTTGCTTGGAAGCCGAAAATTATCCAGCTGGAAGTCGCTTGTTGATGAAGGGGTACGAAGAAAACATCAGCTTCCACTCCAGCCCAACGTCAACGAAATCCATACCACAGAGGATGTGAATAACCTCGCAGCAAAAGGCGGTCCAGCCAAACCCCAACCTCTGATCAGCACGAAGCATGAGGTTGATACCACAAAGTCTAGTTGGGGTTAAGACACGCTTCTTCTCCGTGTCCGTCTCAGCTGTTTTGCCCAGTGCTATCAATACGCTGTTGTTTTAGTTTATCTGCGGTAACGGCCTTGGCATTGACGCCGTGCTCGATCATTCTCGCAAGGCCCCCACAAAGAGGCACGGGGAAGTGGACGCAGAGTACCACAAACTCTGCCTTGAAGAGATCGGACCAGACGCAAAATGAGAAGATTGAGAGTTTCCGACACAGGTATTAACAAGTGCATCCGGGCCCAGCAAACTTCAGGGAAAGTGGAGAGAAGTTGACACAATGTTGCATTTTTTCCCATCGTGTTGTAGATTTCATCGAACCAAAGGGGCAACAGCCTCGCCGGTCATCTCCAAGCTGTTGGATCTTTGAAAATGCTGTACCTTTTTGCCTTTTTGGCATTTTCTTCACTTCCGGACAGCAATTTATTTCACGGACGAAGACTCGTCAGGACAGATTCGCCTGAGGGCAGTTTTAGTGTTTACTATAGACAGGAGTGTAGAGTCCATAGCACTTTATTTGTACGTCCATGTCTAGGTTCCAACAAGGCTGGGTAAGTAGATTGTCTAGGTTGCTGTCGTCGTCTTGTTGCTTCCTCATGAGGAATGGCTGGATGGGAACTGGGTGACGTTCTATGTCCATTGTATAGCACCATGATGCCCTTTTCACAAGATATTTCCAATCATTCTGCCAAGAAGATGAAGCCACGAGGAAAGCCATTCGGTGGAAACCGAAAGTTCCAGCGCAAAGGTCCTCCCAAGCCTCAAGCACCGGCTCCCATTCCAGAAGACGAAGAAATCAGTCTCCTGGAACAACGAATTCGAGATGAATCGCCAGCCTCTGGTACCCAAGCATCCAGGTATCTCTAAAATTTATATTATGTTTGAGTGGGATCTATTGACGTGATTGCTTCGTGATATAGTAATGGTGAATTGAAATTCGCCTCGATGCCCTTGTCTCGACGAACTCTTGAAGGTTTGACTGCATCAAAACTGACTGTTGCAACTGAGATTCAAGCTGCTGCTATTCCCCACTCTCTTGCTGGGCGGGATGTACTTGGAGCTGCTAAAACTGGCTCAGGAAAGACTCTTTCGTTCGTCGTTCCAATTCTGGAGAAACTATATCGTGAGCGATGGACGCAAGAAGATGGCTTGGGCGCCATCGTGATTTCGCCAACGAGAGAATTAGCTCTTCAAATTTTTGAGGTTCTTCGTACGGTTGGACGCAAGCATCAATTTTCCGCGGGTTTGGTGACCGGTGGCAAGAAGGAATTCGACGGAGAGCAAGAGCGTATTGTGCGCATGAATATCTTGATCGCTACCCCTGGTCGTCTGTTGCAACATATGGAACAAACTCCTGGGTTTGATTCTTCACGGGTTATGATGCTGGTGTTGGATGAGGCTGATCGTATCTTGGACATGGGTTTCCGTCATCAATTGGACTCGATTCTCGAGTATCTACCCCTCGAACGACAAACCATGCTGTTCTCCGCGACGCAAACAAAATCAGTCAAAGACTTAGCACGATTGAGTTTGAAAACACCAGAATTCCTTGCCGTGCATGCGGAGGATGATGAAGTGACACCGAAGCAATTGGTACAGAACTACGTGGTCTGTCAGCTGCAAGACAAACTCGACATTTTGTTCAGTTTCATCAAAAGTCATTTGAAATCGAAGATCATTGTCTTTTTCTCGACCTGTTCGCAAGTCCGTTTCGTGCATGAATGTTTCTGTGGTATGCAACCGGGTATTCCCCTGACGGCTTTGCATGGCAAGATCAAACAAGAACGTCGTACGATCATTTATATGGACTTTTTGAAACGCCCCGCTGCTTGTTTGTTTGCGACGGATATTGCCGCACGTGGGTTGGATTTCCCCAATGTCGATTGGGTGATTCAAGTGGATGCACCGGAAGACTCGGCGATGTACATTCACCGTGTGGGACGCACGGCCCGGTATACCGCCAGTGGACGTGCCTTGCTCTTGCTCATGCCACAAGAAGAACAATCGGTCTTGCAATCGTTGCAAACCGCCTCCATTCCCATTAAAAAGCTCACCGTGAATCCCAATCGCAAGTTTTCGGTGTCCACACAAGCGGCTGCGCTCTTGGCGGCGCAACCTGAGTATCGTCTCTTTGCGAAGAAGGCCTTTACGAGTTATTTGCGTAGCTTGCAAATGTTGCCGCAGTATCCCATCGCGGACATCTCTACGTTACCCGTGAGTGAATTTGCCACGTCGTTAGGTCTGCCGTTTACACCGGAATTGCCGATTTTGGCGAAAGATGGTGCGGCGGCGGTGGGGGTACGTGATGAAATTCGCGAAAAGAAAAACGTCAATCGCGCGTTGGACAAGCTGCGCAAACAAATCAAAGACGCGAAAGAAATGAAGAAACGTGCCAAGGAAGAAGCCAAACGTACGGGGCGCAGTGTGGATGAAGTGTTGGCTGAAATGAAAGGCCGCCCCGTCGATGCGGACAGCGAGGACAGTGACAGTGATGCCGCCAAGGACAAGAAGCGTACGAAGAAACTCAGTGAAATTGCACAAGAAATTCAACAAAAGAAGCAACAGCAACAGAAGTCGTCGAATGGCGAGGCGGACAGTGACGACGACGAAGATGACTTCTTGACGGTGAAACGGGTGCACCATTGGAACGAAGAAGGCGACGCGGCCGCGGCGGATGGAGAGGAACCCGCGATGGATGTCGATGGTACCACCACCACCACCGCCGCCGAGCAAAAGAAGAAAGCGATGGTGGTCAAGATCAAGAAAGACGGCAGTATCAAGGTGAAGAATGCTCCGGCGCCCAAGAAGACGGTCTTTGACGACGAAGGCAACACCGTCGACAACACGTTGACGCTGCAAGACGGCAGCCAACCGTTGCCCATCGATGAAACGGTGCATCGTCGGATCGCGGAATATGCGCAGCAAGTCAAATCGGTGGTCGACGAAGGTCGTCAAGCCGATGAAGATCGGGACAAGCAGCGATTGCGGGACGCGAAATTGAAGCGCAAACAAGCCGAACGTGACGCGAAGATGCAGGCGATGGGTGTCGATGCGCCGGTGTTGGCCAGTGCCGTCGAAGCGGTTGCAGAGGAGGAGGAGGATGGTGGTAGTTATGGCAGTGACAGTGGCAGCGACTCTGACGACGATGGCAGCGACTCTGACAGCGACAGCGACGATGACGACTCCTCCGACGGCGGCGACAGCGACAACGACAGCGCAGACAGTTTCGATGCGGATCATGCCGCCAAATTCAAAGCGAACCAGGGTGCGGCCCAGAAGCGTAAGCGTAACGTCGACAACAGCAGCAGCGAGGAGGATGGCAGCGACAGCGACAGTGACGACGACAGTGATTCATCCTCCGATCGTCGTCGTCGTCCACAGACGAAGAAGGCCAAGAAACCGTCCGCCCAGGAGTTGGAAGAGCAAGAACGGTTGGCACTGCAGTTGTTGTCGGGTGGTGGTGCGTTGTCCAGCAGCAAGACGAAGAAGCGAGGATAAAGCACTGCGCTTTGGTGTCACCGTTGCCGTCGCGGTTGCTGTTGTCGTGGATCGAGTGGAGATGCTGTAGTTTGTTTTAGTGTATGTAACGTGATGTCTACTATCATCTCTCATTCCTCTTCCATGCCACTATGGTAGCTGTCGCTGCGGCAGCTGTTAAGGCGACCTGTGTATATGAGTGTGTTGGGGGGTGGGGGTGCGTCTCTATTTCTGTTGGGACGGAAACATGGTGATCGAAGCCGGGGGGTGTTTGCTTGTTTGTTTGAATAGTGAGTGGACAATGACTGAGAAGGTAAGTGGTGGTGGGGTAGGGGGGTTGAACTACTGCTACGGTACTACACTACGCCTCTGGCGGTCCGTTTACGAGCACTGGGGCGTGGTCCAATCGCTGGCGACGGGTCCCTGATCGTAGATGATCTCACGGTGGCACGACCACACCAACTTGATCGCCTCGGGTGATCCGATACCAGCACCACGAGGATCGCCGGCGGGGCCAAACCAATGGTTCTGTGGGGCACCGGTGGTACGCGCACGGATACCCGAGTACGTCGTACCGTTGACGGTGTTGGCCAACACGTGATTTTGGAATTGAATGTCACGCGAGACCACCGCCGCTGTCAAATGCGCCTCACAGTTCTCCAAGGCTTGCAACACATCCGGAATTTCTGCATCGTCGTATTCCACAACGATTTGGAAAGGACCAAAGATCTCGGTCATACACAACTTGCCGAATTGAGGCGACAAGAGTTGCTTCAACGGGATCTACACAACAACCAACAACCAACAACCAACAATCCATCAATTGAATGAGGAGGAGAAAGGAAGAAAGCGAGAGCAAAAGCGAGAGGCTGACCTTGATCGCAGTGGGTTGGAAGCTGCCGTAGACGGCAGGAATCTTGTGGTTCTCCAAGAGTCCACCACCGAAGAGCAATTCGGCACCAGGAATCGCCAACAAGGCACGCACGTGGCTCAAGAATCGTTCATTGTTCACCGTCAACACAGGTGTAATCGTTAAATCTGACAACGAACGACGTTCGGCCAAGGTTTTAATCTTTTGTAAGAAACCTGCCTTCGTCCAGTTCTTGTGGACGAACAGCGCCGATTGCGCAGAGCACTTTTGACCGCTGTAGGCATAGGCATCTTGATCGGAGGTGTACGCGACGAAGTCAATGTCATGGACATCAGGGCCCAACACTTTCCAGTCCCAACCAGCATCTTCCACCTTGATTTTACCATGCAAATCCTTCGCCAACACTTCGGCCACACGAGAGGAGCCCGTGAATTGAGTCATACGGGGTTGTGCCTTCAACAACAGCTGGTGCATCACCGGGCCATCACAGTTGATGAAATCCACATCTCCCTTAGGCAACCCACAGGCATGCAGAAGGCGAAGGGTTTGTTCCATCACGACAGACACCCGCGAGTCACACTTCAAGAGCACCTTGTTGCCCATGAACAAGGCACCCATCAACTGCAACATCGGGATCTCCAATGGGAAGTTGAACGGCGCAATGATGACCACAGGTCCAAATGGCCAACGGTAACCAGAAGACATTTGACCCGCATGGTCACCAGGAACTTGGAAGGAACGGGCCAAGAAGCGCACTTGATCACCACCGAAGTTCTCCAAGAACTTCATCGTGACAAACACCTCCGCACGAGCCTGTGCTTCACTCTTCGGTGCAACACGTTGAATCAAACGCACCAAAAAGTCATTGACCTCAGGCTGACGGAAAGCCGTGGCAGCATTGGCACACACAGTGCCATACCGCACGTACCGTTCAGGGTGCTTGAAGGGATTGTGCAGACCAGACTTGGAGCAGGTGTTCAAGGAAGAAATGAAATCATCGGCCTCGTTGTGTTGCGTATCTGGTACAGTGATAAACTTCTCGCCGTTCAAAGGATCTGGAAGGGTGATAGATTTGGAAGATCCAACCCAATGACCGCGCACTACATCCAACAACTACAATTTCACAAACAGATTCCGAAAACCAGGGAATAACTCACTTACAAAAGTTATGAACAGCATGGGGCTTGTGTTCAGAGACTGTGTTGGGATCAATGTTGGCGAAATCGCTGACTTTCATCACATTCAACGAGCGGAAAGCTTGCACATTCGGGGTCCGCACATTGCGACTCAATCTTAACGTGCTTCGGAGCATCTCTTCGCACAAACTCTTCGAGTACGAAAAACAATAACAACACTTACAGGAAGGTCACTTTGTATTCTCTGGCGTACATATCAAGAACGGATCAATCCATCCCAAGTCTTTTCCACCATCGTGTGTTGTTGGAGTTGCCGACTTCGTTGTTGAACCATCTGGGCAGGGTTTATAGGTAAATCTACGAATCTGTGAAAAATGGAACGTTGGCAGCAGCGATGAAACGGGCCGGCCCGACGATGCCGTTGTTTGAAACAACAACAACAAGATGCTCGCTGATTGATGTGAGCCAAGTTCTCTGGCAGGTAGGTTATCTTTGACAATTGAATATTGGGTAGCGAAATAAAGATCCACACGCGATTGTGGAAGGACTTCGCTGCTGGTTACTCTTGGTCTTCATAACGCAAGACGTTAACTTGGTGTTTGAAAACGAAATTCCTTGCGCGAGGAGTGTTTTCTACTATAATCAGCGAGTGCTTTGTGGGTGTGTTCAGTTGGTTATTAACCAAAGTTTGACAAAACGAATAACATGAAACGAGTGGATCCTACAGAGTGGGCGAATAAGAAAAAGGTAAGTGAATTGTTGTTTCTTCTGTTGGAAAATTGATCACATTCGTTTGTCCAGGCCCAATTGGAACGAGCGAAACAACTCAGAGAAGAGCGAAAGAATGCCATAAGCTCTAATGATACGTTCACTCCTCAAATTAACCCTCCGAAGAGAATGTCTAGTGGGAACGTTGGTCGCGGTGACTCTTTGGACAACCTCACTACCGAAGTCACTGCAACGAGACCGATGGCCGATGATCCTATGGAGATGCCCCTACCTGGACAAAGAAATAGACAGCAGCAAGATACCGGTTTTGAAGGGGCGCCTTCTCCAGGTTCAGATACGTTAGGCAGAGAGCTGAAGCGTCACGGTGGTGCTCCGCCCGCCCACGCGGATATTCAGCCCCGCAATCTCAACAACACTCATTTCAAAAGCAAATTCATGCAACAGTATGACCAACCAGAAAATACCAATACCATGAACAACCAACGAGCATCAGTTCAGCAAAAGGCTCCTCAACCTGAAGCAGATGATGTGTTCATGCATCAATTGCGGGGTGGTGATTCGCGATCGAATGGGCCAGGATGGAACGATGACACGTCCTTTGGAGGCTTTGACAGTGGTACTACCAACACTGCAAAACGTGCTGGTCCGGCTGGTAGAGGCAAAGTATCCAGACCCTCCGTCCATCGAGTGCAGCCACAGAACGATTCGCAATATGACGAAGGTAGCAATGATGCCACCCCACCGAGAGTCACCCCTCGTGGTGCGGGCGTACAAACGAAACTGACCCCTCGCACCGCTGGTGAAGTACGTTCCAATTTATCGCTGTTGAAATCGAAAATTCGTCAATCTGAAAGTGCGGGGAATCCGGCACGGGCCAATTCATTGGCGGGCAGTGGTCGCAATTTCGCTGGTAGCGGTGGATTTGAACCGGAAGATGAATTCCAAAGCTCTATGGGTGCGAGACAACAACAGCAGCAGCAGCAACAACAGCAGCAGCAGCCGCAGGGTACGAATTACAGTCGGAACAGCTCGAAAGCTTCTGTCGGTGGTGGTAGTGGCATGGGTCATGGGAGCAGTAACACCAGCTTCAACAGCTTCGCGAGTGCGTATGAGGACCCGCCCGAAGAGCAACCCGTCGCACGGAATCGTGCGACGCGTCCAAGACCACGTGGCATTGCGTCCAACTACCAAGACGAGGAAGAAGCATCACAAGGTATTTATAACAATGGTCGTCAAGCCGCAGCTGCAGCAGCAGCAGCACCACCTCGTCAACCTCAACCACCGGCGCAACAGCGTCACAACCCATCGGGCGGGTATGAGCCATCGCAGGGTGCGGGGCGCAATCTCACGAATGGACGCTCGGCAGCGGTGAATCCTCCGTCCAACCATCGAAAGCAACCTCCCGCCTCCTACAATCCCTCGCCGTCGTCTCCTTCGATCGATGATCTTCCAGCGGTTGCATCGGGAGGAGGTAGCAAAGCCGTCTACCAACTTCCACCCGATGCCTTTCCGGATCCCGACGACGACGAAGGTGGTGAGGGAGGCCCCCAAATGGAATGCCCCACCTGTGGTCGTAAGTTTAACCCCGCACCGTTCCAGAAGCACATCAAGGTGTGTGAAAAGGTGTTTTTGAAGAAGCGGAAAGCCTTCGATTCGACGAAGATGCGCATCCAAGACAACCCCGAACTGGTGAAGATGTATTCGAAGTCGAAAAAGGAAGAAGATAAAGCGGCCCGCAAGGCGTCCATGATGGCCGAGAAACAGGCTGCCATGGCAGCCGGTCGTGGAGGAGGAGGTGGGGGTGGTGGAGGCGGAGGATTCCGCGGGGCGCCCATGCCCGTAGAGGAAGAGAACTTCATGGTCGCCAAGCCCAAGCAGAAACTTCCCGCGGTACAGGACAAACCCGTCGGTAAAGGTGAGGCTGAACCGTTATGGAAGCAGCAGTCATCGGCTTTCCGTGAAGCCATGAAAGCGGCACGTGCGATCAAAATCGCACAAGAAACAGGCGCGCCACTGCCTCCTGTCATGCCGTCGGCACCAGACCCGTCGCTAGTCCCTTGTCCTCACTGCGGACGACGATTCAATCAAAAGGCAGCAGAACGCCATATTCCACAATGTCAAAACATCAAAGCCAAACCCAGTTCATTGAAGCGGGGTAGTGGTATCAATGCCGCGAATGGTGTCGGTCAAGCCGCCTCAACGAAAGGCAAAGGACGGTTTTAACCTCTGCTGCGGGGAATGCAAGTGTGGTGTTCTCGCCCTGTGGAAATATTCGTTCCCACAATTCTATAGATGTTGGAGGTTGTATGTGCTTGCTCCTCGCTGCTCTGTACTGATATACAGACGAGGCCGGTGTTGCACGTTGAGTGAGTAGAGTATGCTTAACTATTGCGGATATCAATTTCTACTCCATTTTGCTGCAGACAAGCTAGGCGTACATGGCACAGCAGTCGTTGTCCATGAGGCCGCCAATGGGCTGGTTGCACAGGCCAATTAGCAGTTGTGGTGGAACAACATACAGGACTAGAACCGGACCGAGAGGAGTGTTTCAGAGTGAGAGTGAAAATTGAAACGCTTTTGTTGCATCGATCGATCGGCATCGATCGAAAAGGAGAAAAAATAGCCAGCAGCCACTCGCCCACCATTAATATTCATTAGGAAGAGGGTAGGATGAATACATAATCTTAATTGGTCATTCCTATAGGTGAGATATTGTTGGTCTGAACACGCAGGCTCGTCACTTCCTACCTCCAGTTTCCAAAAGTATGGAATCGGTGGCTCGGAAATTGTGGCGCTTCGCGAGAAGTGATTCGACATTTCATGTGTTTCTAGCCATTCATGTCGCAGCGATTTTTGCCAGTATCATTGTAGATCAGTTAGTTGTTGATCATCAGCCGACGGGGGTTGAAACTCTCCGATTTGCCAACAACTTGGAGTCGTCAGTTCTACGAATATTTGCACGGTGGGATGCAGCCCATTACCTCAATATCGCCCATTCCGGCTACCAAGCTGACTATCAATATGCGTTCTTCCCAGGTTTCCCATTTCTTCTTTCGCTGTTTAAGCCTTTTGGATTGCTGGGAAGTATAGCTCTGGGGTTATTGGCGAATGTAGTGTGCCATTGGGGTGCGGTGTTGTCCCTAAAGCGCATTGTCAAGCACGCCCTTCCGAATGTCAACGAAGAACTCATCCAATCGTTGGTATTGCTCAATCCCGCGTTTGTATTCTTCACCACGCTTTACTCAGAAAGTTTGTTTAGCTTTCTGAGCTGGACAGGTCTCGCGCTGATTGTCGTCGATGGGAATCTGCTGGGCTGCCTTTTCTTAGGGGCCGCATCCTTAACGCGTAGCAACGGCCTATTCAATGTTATCCCTCTCGCACTGGAAATGCTATGCGTCCTTTGTGTACCGTTGGTTTCAAAGCGCGATAGGAGGTTGGGTATGGTGACGCGTCTGTGTGTCCATGTGCTGGCGATGCTGTCGTGCGTCTTGCCGTCGTTGATGTGGCAGTACCACCTCACCCGAAGCATTTGTCAGCATCACAATGCACCAGGCGATTATGTCGATATTTGTGCCCTGCCAGCCAATGGTTTCCACGTTCTATCGACGTATTCTCGGATTCAAGCGTTGCATTGGGATGTGGGATGGTTGCGTCAATGGCAATGGCGACAGATGCCGAATTTCCTGTTGAGCTTTCCTGTCCTGGTATATTCTTGTTGGGGAATCTACAAGGAATGTGCCCAAGGTCTACGGCATGTGCGATTGCGGGTTCTTCCGTGGATGATACACTTGTTGGTGACGTCGGTGGTGTGTTTGTTCTTCGCCCACGTGCAGATTAGCACGCGGGTGATTTTCTCGTCTTGTCCCTTTGTATATATGATATTTCTTGACCTGGTCGGGGCCAATCCAGCACAACGCGATCGCATTTTCGTCTATTTCACTCTGTATGCGGTCCTTGGAACGGTGCTGCATACCAACCATTACCCGTGGACCTAGTCACACTGCACTGTACTCACTGGCTCTTCCAACCAATATCCCATCAGTTTGTAATAATGCATACGTACTTATCAACCGTTGAACACTGACCGATATATCATGTTGGTATTACAGATCTTCGAGTGTAATCCGCTGTAGTTTCCGTTTGCTGAAGTATGCCGACCGCGGTCGCTTCTTTTTACTTGCTGCCGCTCCAAAGAATGACTTGATGTCCTGTCCCTCGGCTTCTTCTTCGTCACATTCCCTGTTCAGTTCCCATCAAGACAGCACACACAGCACAGTCCACACATCAACATTGACGTCTACACCTCAGTCGACACCAAAGTCGACAAGCTTACCAGGTCACTTCCACGGCATTGCCTTTCAGCGACTCACGTGTCGTGGACCATGAGAAACGAACGAAATCAGGGAAGCCAAACAATGGAGAACGCGCCCGGACAAGCCTACAGCCGATGATGATCAATGGTGAGTGAAGACAGTTATTAAGGCATAATCGCAGCAGCAGAATCGGAGTCAAGACGCGTACCAATTGACACAAGACTCATCACCAGGATACCCAGAACCAAAGTCTTTGTCCAAAGTGACATTGGATTCTCTCCATTGCCAGTCAGCAACAACACGGTCGCGAGTCACTTTCGCGACAATACTGGCGGCACTAACCGTCTTATACTTCGCATCTGCCTTCTTCTCGATGACGAAATCCGCAAACCCCTCCCCTAAGCCTTCCACCAACTTTCTGCGATAGAATTCAGGGTCACCAACTGTGTCAACAAAGACGGTGGTGATGACTGGGGCAACTGCATTGGTGGTAATGATCTTTTTCAGGGCGCGAACAACTGCATCGTATGACAGCGTGTTCAGCGATACCGGCGAACTCCGCAGCATTTCCTTTTGAGCAATAAAGAGTCAATGAAGTCAATACCAACGAAGGGTTTCTTTCAAGATATAGTTGCCTTACCTCGGATATCGTAACAGAATCAATTTCTTCGATAACGTAACCAATAGAAGGGTGGGCAATGATCTTCTTGAGCAGGTTTTCTCTTTCGGTATGAGACAGCTGCTTGGAGTCATTGAACGCGAGTCTAGAAATCTCTTCATCTTCACTTTGAGGCCAAAAGGCAACAGAATAAACAAGAGGGCCTAAAACAGGTCCTCGACCAGCCTCATCAACACCAACAACAATTGGCTGACCGGCAAGGCATTCAGGTATATGCACTGTTTTCCACGGATATAATTTCTCTGGCATGATTATCAACTTCAATTTTGTTGATCTATTCTTATATGTTCGGTGTTTCTAAGTTCGTTTAAAACCAGTTTCTAAGTAATTCTTTCGTTACCAACAAGATCATCAATCGATCGGCGATGACGATGCGATGATGCGATGCGATTTGAAATCAAAATGCCACAACAACGAGATGATGATGATGATGACGAGGAGGGTATGATGACGACGACTGAAAAAGGCGTTACAAAAACATGCACCGCCGTTGCCTCGTCGTAGCTCGTCTTCAATCGTCAATCGTCTTCAATAATCATCATCATCGGCCTTTTTTTCATTCGATAGTCTTGAGCAAAAACGTCAAGAAACCCACTTGGAAACAGAAAGGAAATAGTACCAAAAGCCCCTATTGATAGTCTTATTTCTTTCGAAAACGGAAATCAAGGCTGATTGAAGTGAATTCATGGAAGAATTACACGAGTTCCGGCGGAATGTGTCTGTGGCGAAATGGCAGTCCGCATTGAATGTCTTCCAACTTGTACGGTTGAAAGGAAAATTTTGGACTAAATGCGGATTTTCTATCAATGGAACAAACTTTTTATATCCAGAAGAAGCGCTTTGGTTGCAAGAGATCAACCAAGTGGCGATATCGGAG
Source organism: Poteriospumella lacustris (assembly GCA_008000375.1). Classification (NCBI taxonomy): domain Eukaryota; class Chrysophyceae; order Chromulinales; family Dinobryaceae; genus Poteriospumella; species Poteriospumella lacustris. The sequence goes on from SMOI01000002.1 coordinate 296,778, forward strand.
GATGGCTCTTTTGATGTGTCCGCCGTCGTTTCCAAACAGCGAATATTCGAATTGGCTATACCTGCCATCAGCATCCCGGTATATCTTACATACTTAAAGCTAAAGGTAGGTCGGCCTACTTCCTGTGTTTGATGCCGATGCTGGCTTTACCGTAACATCTATCGAGTGCAGAGCCTTGAGTACATTGTTCAACGGCACAATCGGATTGCACGTACATTTAGTGGTGACGCAGAACTGTATGGTGAGCAAAAGAAATACGCTACATTAACCATATACTTCGTACTTATTCGGGCCCAATACAGATTTCATGGAGCGCCATCCATCCCTCAGTTTGCTTGATATGACAGTGTCCTACGATCTGTATTTGGAGTCGCCAAATTTCAGCAAGAAAGCAGTTTCTCTCAAAGAAATAGCACCAGTTGCTTATGTAGTAATATGGTAAGGAGGTTTGAACGCATTTCGTGGAACTCTACATGTTCATCTCGGACTGCTTACAGCGACGGACGATATTGCTTTTCTCCTCGCGTCGTACTGACTCTCCTGGCAGAAGCTGGAGAAATCCCTGTCATATTCGCATCCGTTTCTTCCACTGGATTTGTAATGCTGGAGGTTCGTGGAAATTACTCGTTCCATTGCTTTCTCTGAAATTGTTGTAACAAGGTGTTGACGGTTCTGCGCTGTAGGAGTGTTCGGATGCCCTTACATGCCTGGATTTGACGAACAATCGAAAGCCGCCCAGACGAAAACGGCCTAGATGTGAAACAGAAAATGTTCAAACGCAATCAACCATAGACGCTGCCGTTGGCACAGATGATGACGCACGCGTTGCCGTTGCCGGTGGCGTAGATCTAGAGACGAAAGTCGTGGAAAGCGTTTAAGTGTACATAACAAATATTCTTTTCTTGAAAATGAATTCATCCGTCCTGTGCGCAAGTCAAATGGAGTATATTCCTGAAGGTTCAGCTTATGAAGTACTATCTAGGATGGTGCGCTGCTACAAATATTCGGTAGGCGCCAAATTCATTGGAGGATTGATAAGTACTTCTCTAAGTGTCGGGGTATTTCACAGTGCATTCACCTTCTTTCCGTAGATGCCTCGTTAACCTGCAATGGTTTGCTAATAATTACAATTACCACCGTAGCGATGTAAAAACTACTGTTCCTGTTCCAGTGTCAATTAGCGCCCATGTTGCAATGCTTCGAATTCCCGTTTGGCTTTGTGGAACAAATACCCATCGGGGGGGGGGGGGGGTCGCAAGGCCCGTCGAAGTGCCCAGAAGCGCCGAATGGTTGCCTGAATGAGGATTACTTTGTACGTCAGGTCATATGGAGTCCTGCTGATCACGTAGCCGTCATCCCAATATCGTTCATGGGTTTCAGCGTCTTGTAGCCAGTCTGTGGCGGTCATCAAGTACAGCGCCCTCCAAGACCAATATGTCAAGACCGTTCTGGTACTATTGGTTCCCATGCCGAATCGCCCGGCATCCAAATCCACTTCCCACATGTACTGAACCGAATATATCGCCTGTGGGGGTTCCGCAGATGTTGCCACAAAGTTCACAACCGATCTGGAGTCATTCATCTCAGCCAGACTGAAGCCGTCATGAGTGTATTTCCAAATTCTACAAACGTTGGACGAGGGGTTTCCTCCCTCATCAAATGTTGCTTCCTTGCTCCGAGCGACCAATGCCTCAAACAAGGTTCGCAGATGTTGTCTCGCCATGGCGACATTTCCATTGAAATCCTTGCAAAGCTTTCTCAATACTTCCATATTGGCGACACCCATACAAGTCACATAGGAATCAGAATTACTGTAGATGACGTACGTATGTAGTAGACGCCATTGTATTTGAAAACAAGATATCCACCAGTGCTCATGACAGAGTGGAGATACGTGCTCTTCACTTAGAAGAGCGCTGAGGAACGGATTGATATTGTGTGATATGAAATGTTAGTGCATCGTAATCATCCGCCCTTCACGTTACCTAATGGTCTTTGGTTGTTTTCCTAGACCCACCCCTTTGTCCCCTCCGTCGAGAGAACGACTGGTGCTGCTGTGGGGCATGATGGTGATGATGCAAAAAGAAAATACAGTACGATCGTGAATAGGAAAAAGCCACACGATGCATATCTGGTAAGAAGAGATATTCGTGTGTCGTCCATTAATGTTGAATTGAGCGTCTCTGCAGTGCGTTAAGCACTGAGAGAGTAGAGTGCGTGCGTTTCAGAAATAGGGAACCCGTTGGCCGTTACAGTTTCGCTTTGTTTCTGCGATCATCATCAGACTATTTATCATCTACCAGAAATAAATGCATAAGAAGAAGAGCACACGGTGATTGGAGAGTTATAGCCAACTTTGGTATTGTGGGCGTAGAGTCTGTTGTGAGAATGTCTAGTACGAGGAGTTCGTTCGAGGATTTTTCTTCCCCAAAGCGGTCGACTCTATCCAATGCCGGCAAATTCTCCCTCGGTGGTAGCTCATTCACCAGTCCTTCAATAAGTATAAGTCGGAGCTTTGATGTTGGCAAGAATTCTTCATCACTAAGCTCTTTACCATCGTTTGCAGTTTCGGCCGCGATCGGTCCTCTCGAACTCGACTTTGCTGGCACAGCGCCGATGATCCGACGAGACCGCTATTGCTTGTTTGGCGATGACGACAATTTCAAGGCCTTAGAAAAGTCATCCACGCGGACCAAAAGCAGTGTTTCTTTCGAATCCGATTACACTACCACCAGCAGTCGCGATAGTCCCAAACGTGATGAACGACCTCAATTGATGACCAGAACACCCAGTCGCGAAAGAACGTTACCTCGAATCAACTCGGCCTCTGGTCAAGAAACGATGACACCTGATCGATTTGCACAAAGTCTTCGATCGAGTGATCATTACCCCAAGAAACGCTCCCTGGCTGCCGAGCACAAGTTCTACGAAAGCATCGGTATGGTACCGCTACCGTCGACCCAAGTGAAATCGAATCGTATTGGGGGTCTCAGTACCAATTTCTCGACGAAGGTGAAATACGTGAAAGCAACCAAGAAAGTGGATGAAACACCAACGGACCGTAAATTTGAACGGCGCAACGACATTTTGGTGAAACGTGGTCCACCCTCGATGGCGGAGGTCGTGAAAAAGGTCTTTGATAGTTTCTCGGCCGCGGAAGAAGACGAAAGCAAACAAACGACCAAGGAGGTTGCCGTGACGGCAGAGAAAGCGAAGAACGACGACGGCGACGACGACGATGGGATTCCCCTCGACGATTATCAGCCGCAATTCGCGACGTTGTCGGCCGCGTTGGGCCACGAAGATCGGTTGGCGAAGAGTTTGGAGTCGATTTCGTTGAATTTCCAACAATACGACAACGAAGACAGTGACGATGAACACGCCATCTTAGAACTCAACGAGAAGTTGAGTCAATCGATCGATGCCCACGATCATTCGTCGAAGACCGCGCCGAGTGTAGCCGTCGATAATAATGCCGCCCCCGCAGCCAACACGGAAGCCTTAGCAGCGGCAGCCTTTGAGCAATTGCAAGAAGGTTTACGTGGTGAATACCACAAATACTTCGGCGTCGAGGCGTTCAGAGCGTTCCAAGAGAAATTCCACATCGCCGTACGCAACTTGGAACGTTACCCCCGCGACGCGGATCTCCCCGCCGAGATGCACACCCCCCGGACGTTGTATCTTCGCAGTATTTCCAAACGCAAGCTTTTGCCGTTGCCGTTGATTCTGCGGGATCCGAAGCATCCGTTCGCGTTGAATTTGAATTCGCGGGGTCTGGGCGACGAGCGGATGATGCCGGTCATCGACGTCATCGACCGTCTCCCGTCGATACAAACCGTCGATTTCGCCGACAACCGTCTCACCGATGTAACGTTGATGCCGCTCGCGATCAAATTGCAGCAAATGCGGTCGTTGACGTATCTCGACTTGTCGTTCAACAAAATGGACGACTCCTCCGCGACGATCATGGACTATCTCCGCGACGAACGTTGCCAATTGCGCACGTTGCTCCTCCACGGGGCCGACGTCGACGACAACGAATGTGGCAACTTGTGTCGCGCCATTGCGCACAACAAATCGCTACGGTCGTTGGGGTTGGCCAAGAACCTCATCGGCAAAGCCGAGTTGATGAACGTCGTGAATCCGGATTTGATCACCGGCGGCGAGGCGTTGGGCGAGATGTTGAAGGAGAACAAACACCTGACGAAGCTGGATTTGAGTTGGAACGCCATTCGGTTGGAATCCGCCATCGCCCTGGCCGAGTCGCTGGAAACGAATCAAACGTTGAAGACGTTGATTCTCGCGTACAACGCCTTTGGCGATATGCCGTCGCAGGTCCTCGGCCGCGCCTTGAAATTGAACAAATCGTTGACCGAATTGGATTTGGAATCGAACGCGATCAATCCAAAAGCGGCGACGGTCTTGGCGAATGCGATTTCGTTCAATGAAACGTTGATCAAGTTGAACATCAACGGCAATACGCTGGGCAAGATCGGTGCGCAAGCGTTGGTGGCGGCGATTCAACGTTCGTCGACGGAAAGTCGGAAGTTGCAGGTCTCGTTCATCAATTGCGATTGCATTCAAGACGACCACAACGTCTTCAGTGCGGCGAATCCGCATGGCACGTGGCGGTTGAATTTGAAAGAACCGTACGGGCAAATGGTGGCCGCGGAGTGTTTGTACCTGGCCAACTTCAAAGTCGGCTGCCGGATCTTGAAACTGCTGTACAACGGACAACAAGTGACGTTGGAACGGTCGTACGTGGCGAAGGAAGACGAAGGGGAAGAAGGCCGCCTGAAGAAGTTCAAACTGGAAGAATTCTACCGCACGTCGCGGCAGACGGCGGATCAACTGTTGGCGGGGAACATGGACGAAGCCGTGGTCCATTGCGACGCGTTGTTGCGTCAATTTGGCTTCGTCATGGACGAAGAACAACGTCGATTGGTGTTGAAGAAGACGTCGGATTTGTGGCTGGTCAAGGCGAAGCGCGAAGGGCGCGACGACCTGCAGGAGGTGATTCTGTACGAGATCTTCTTCGCGTTGTTCGTCATCAACGACACCGATCTCTCGGGGACGATGGAATTGGACGAGTTCCTCGAGACGTTGGCCTCGTTGGGCCGCACGGACATCGACGCGGAGAAGGCGAAGAAGTTGATGGGCGAGTACGACCGCGACGAAAGCGGATCGATCGATGCGAACGAGTTCGGCAACATCATGATCAACGAGTTCTGTCGCACGGAGATTCCCCGCGGCGAGCTCGTCGATGCGTCGACGGGCAAACCCTGGGAGATTCCCCCCGCCGGCTACTGCGTCATCCAACTCTCGTACCAATGCGACGTGCCCACGTTGTACGACATTGGCGCCGACCACGGCATCGACAACATCATCACGTCCATCCGCGACGCCAAGACCGACGACCAACGCGAGATCCTGTTTCAAAACACGACGTCTTCGCCGTATTTCTTCTTGTCCTTCGACCAAGCGCAGTTGCTCTTCGAGGAAATGTCCGGTTTGAATCGGTTGCCGTTGGAATTGATGGCGAGCATCCTGCCGCAGATCGTCAACGAGGAACAGGCGATCAAATTCATCGACACGAACCTCGACGACGACGGGAAATTGGCGTTACGGGTCAAATTGGGCCCGTTGTACGGGGCCTTTGTGGGGTTGTCGACGGGGCATTATGCCTTGGACCTTCGGGTACATTACATGCGGAATGGGGGGCGTCGGTTGGGCGCCATCTGTGTCACGGAGGGCAAAGCCTGTCGCCAGGCGGGCGTCATTTCGTCGCAAAAGGGCAATTTCTCGAATTTCCGCAACGAAAAACTCGGCGTCACGAACATCGACGTGACCGGTCGATGGTTTGCCACCGCGGCCGCGTCGCAAACGACGAAAACGTTGCGGTTTGATTATGTCTCGACGACCAAGCCCCGGAAAGCGACACAACCGATGAACGATGGTCGGTTTGAACGGTTGATTTATCAATTGGACCTCGAAGAAATCCGGAAAGTCTACAACCGTCTGAAAGAGCGGGAAGCCGAATATTTGGAGCGACTCGCCGACATGGCGGAGGGGTTGGAGGACGCGGAGTCGTTGCCCGGCGGGGTCATGTCGTCGTCGTCGATGTCGTTTGATGACCACAAGTCACGTCCAGGTTCGACGGCCACGACAATGGCCTCGAAACCGTCGTCCGCGGCGGCGGGTGGTGGTCATTTGGCGTTGGCCTTTGACGACGATTTGGATCTCGACGCGTTGTTGACCCGCACCGCGGCCTTGTCCAAGCCCGGTACGGCCAATGAAACAGCCGCCAATACCCAAGCGAACAGCGGTAGCGCCGCGTTACGCAACACCCCGTCGCGTACGTCGTTTTCGCGCAGCAGCGGTGGTGGTCCCCTGCGCAAGTCCTTTGAATTGTCCCGGGCGACGTCGAACGCGTCGATGGCGAACACCTCCGCCTCGGCGACGCCGCCGCCGATGAGTCGCCAACAGTCGTCGTTCTCCGCGTTGCTCAAGAAAGAAGCGCTCGACAAACGCGGCCAGCGGGACTATTCGAAAATCCAGAATGTGCTGCAGACGTCCACGGGTTATTTGCTGGAATTCCGCGAGTTTCCGGAATTGATCATGGACCCGCCGTTGTCGTTCATCCAAGTCCGCGAGGCGTATTGCGAATGGGTAGACACCTGTTATCATCATTGGGATGTGTACCCCGAAGAACGCATGCGGGATGTCTCTCGCCCTTCGTACAACCCCAATGAACGTCCACCGACCCCGGACGATTTGCGGGTACCCGTCTCGCCTCCCTCGAAGACCATTGTCCATCCGATTTTCCCCCTCGCGTACAAGAAGATTCTGCAATTGCAAATTGTGATGCCCCAGCTGTTTCTCTCCGTCGCGCAATTGAAAACCCTGTTGGAGTTTTTCCCGCCCGATGAAGCGCTGTTGCGGGTGTTGTTGATCCAATCGGTGTTCTCCCACATCGTCGACATGGAGAACATGTACCTGCTCTTAGACGGCTGCCTGACGTTGAATGAACGCAACGAGTTGTTTCACCGGGTGGGGCTGATGAATCTACTCGACCCGATGAAACCCGATCGAACGTATCGACTCGATTTGCGTCGCTTTGACCATCGCGAATGGGTCAAAATCCTTGTCCAATTGGCCATTGCCGAACCGGGCGACAACTGGGAAGAGGTCGACTATCGCTGGGGCAAATACGACGACCCGGTACCCGGGTGGACACTGCCCGCGACGTGGTGTTACGCCGATGACAACGGCGTCACCGGCGGCCCGCGTACTCACGGGTGGCTCCGTCTCACGTATCGGTCGTATGGCAACGGCTGCATGCCCGTCATGTCCGTGCGCAAATACCTACGCAAACGGACCTTGGCGGGCATGAAGCGCATCATTTAATATACACAGACCACAGTGGACGGGGCTCTCTTGTAGTGGACGTGTTCGGTGGTGTGGGCGAGGTGTGACGGTGGCTGTGCCGTTGCCGAGGCTCTGGCCCTCACTGTGTGTCTGTGTCTGGTCGTGTAAACATATGGCGTCCAACCAGTTTCCTGTAAATAGCAATCTCACTCACCTCTATGCAGGTCAAAGAGTTGTTGACAGTCGCAGATGGATACCCCATGTGTCATCTGGCGATTGAGTGCTATCGGTTTGTCAGTTCGTAAGGAAATGGGTGCATTAGGCGGATGTACTTGCCGGGGCGTTGAATATTTGGGTGGAGAAATCGCTGATGCTCGCAACACGCTCAGGGGGGGGGGGATGGGCAAGTAAACTCGCACACTTTCCTGAGCAAATATGATACGAAGTATCATCTAGGATGGTGCGCCAATGGTGGCCTATTTTGCGGCAGCATTGCTTGGTACATCTCCATGTGTAGGGTATTTCACAGTACATTCGCCTTCTTTCCGTAGATGGCTCGTTTACCTACAAAACTATGATAATAATTACAATTACCACCATAGCGATGTAAATACTACTGTTCCTGTTCCCGTGTCAGTTAGCGTCCATGTTGCAATGCCTCGAATTCCCGTTTGGCTTTGTGGAACAAATACCCATCGGGGGGTCGCAAGGCCCGTCGAATTGCCAAGAAGCGCCGAATGGTTGCCTGAATGAGGATTGCTTTGTACGTTCGGTCATATGGAGTCTTACTGATCGCGTAGCCATCTATCCAATAGCGTTCATGGGTTTCAGCGTCTTGTCGCCAGTCTGCGGCGGTCATCAAGTACAACGCCCTCCAAGACCAATACGTCAAGACAGTTCCGGTACCCGTGGTTCCCATGCCGAATCGTCCTGCATCCAAATCCACTTCCCACATGTACTCAATCATAAGATTAGCCTGTGGAGGTTCCGCAGATGTTGCCACAAAGTTCACAACCGATCTGGAGTCATTCATCTCAGCCAGATTGAAACCGTTATGAGTGTATTTCCAAATACTCACACAGTTGGACGGGGGGTTTCCTTCCTTGTCAAATGTTGCTTCCTTGCTCCGAGAGACCAATGCCTCAAATAAGGGTCGCAGATGCTGTCTGGCCGAGGCGACATTTCCATTGAAATCCTTGCAAAGCTTTCTCAATACTTCCATACTGGCGACACCCATACAAGTCACATAAGAATCCCAATGATTGTAGATGACGTAGTAGATGCCATTGTATTTGAAGATGAGATATCCACGAGTGCCCATGACAGAGTGGAGATGATGCTGTACAGCCCCGCACAACAACGCTAATCGACGGATCGGTTATTGTCTGGTGTGATTCGATGTGACAGTGCCTCGGTCTTTCATGTCGATCGATCGATCGGCGGTCCCCTCCGCCGCCGTCATCGTTGTCGTCGTCATCATTCGCTGGGACACACGATGGTGATGATGACGGTCTGCTGAGGTCTGAGGGGGGAGGACGACATGGTCGCAGGACACATGTCATTTCTGATGGGGTATTCGTGCAGTCCTTCAAGGTTGTATTGTTAATGTACGGGTCGACTGGTCCCTTGTCCTGTAAGAAGCGCATCCTGTGTTCACCGTTTGTGTGAGTGTGATGTGAGAGCACTGCTGCGCTGTGCGGTGCACTGTAAATGCGAAGCGAAGTAATGATGACGGGTATGATGCACCAGCACCCAACTAACCAACCGCTGCCTCTGCACAGACAGGGAGGCGACATGAAGTTACAAGGGGCTAGAGGGGGCTACAGAGGGAGCTAAAGGAGGCAACAGAGGGGGCTACAGCAGTGGGCGCGGCTAGGTGGACGAGGCGGTGGAGTCGTAGGTGCGATGGAGCGCCTCGTAGTACGAAAGGTCCACGACCGACGGCACGAGACGCTGCGCGGCGTCGACGAAGTCGTCGTGGGTGACCCGCACGTCGAGTTCGTCGTCCCGCAGCGTCTCCAGAAACGCCGCGTCGCCGTCGTCGTCGTCGTCGTCGTCACCGTCATCCTCGTCTCCCTCCTCGACGTGGCTGCGGCGGTGGTGGTGGTGCCGTCGGTGCTGTAGCCGTTGTTCCTCGAGCTGCGCCAGTCGCCGTTCCAACGCACGTGCATACGCCGCCGACGAGACGGCGCCCAGATCGGCACCGGTGACGTGTCCAGGCAGATGCGCGCGCGAGGCGATCGCCGCCAAATCGACGTCCTCCGCGAGGGGAAACTTGCGCGTCTGTGCGCGTAGAATCGCGTGTCGTGCGTCTATGTCGTCGCAGACGCCCAAGTAGATTTTGCGGTCGAAACGCCCCGGACGCAGCAACGCGGGGTCGAGGAGATCCGGTCGATTGGTCGCGGCGATGACGAATACGGACGACGACGCTGGCGACGATGGCGATGCAGCCGTTGCAGCATCGGTTGACGACGGCGTCAGCGTCTGCGATTGCTGTTGCTGCTGCTGCGCCGCGAGGACGCGGTCCAATTCGGTGAGCAGCTGCGACACGATGCGGTCGGTGACCCCTCCGCCGCTGTCGTTTCGTTTCGCTCGCGCCGGTGCCAACGAATCGACCTCGTCGAAGAACAAGACACACGGCGCTTGGCGCAGGGCCCGCTGGAACAACTCGCGGACGTTTTTCTCCGATTCGCCGACGTACGCGTCGAGTAACTCGGGCCCTTTCACCGACAGAAACGACATTTGACACTCCGTCGCCACCGCCTTCGCAACGAGGGTTTTGCCTGTGCCCGGTGGACCGTAGAGGAGCACGCCCTGTCGCCGTGGCGCATGTGGCGGGAAGAGTTCTGGGTGATGAAACGGCAACTCCAGAACGTCCAAAATCTCTTGACGCACACGGTCGAGGCCTCCGATGTCGGCCCAATGCACCGCCTCAATGCGATTGGCGGTCGCCTTCTTCTTGTGCTTTCGTGCAGTGGTGGTGGCAGCGGTGGTGGTGGCGGCCGCGGTGGTGGTGGCAGCGGTGGCCGCAGAGAGCTGTTGCAGGGGCAGCGGTGGTTCTGGTAGCGTCTCGTGCGGGAACAACTGACGAAACGCGCGACGGACGTCGTGAGTGGTGACACGGAGTAGTGGCAGCGGCGTGCCGTTCTCCGCGGCGACGGCCAACGGTGTGACGAGGGCCCCGTGGGGCAGGCCGTGCAACAGCCGCGGCCAGTGCACCCGCCGCCGCCGCCGCTGCTGCTGCTCCATCGTTACGGATTCGCTGACGACGTCGTGTGGGTCGTCGTCGAGGGGCAGCATGTCGCGTAAAGCCGCCCAGTCGGTGGACCGTTCGAGGGCGATCGTTCGTGCCGCCTGAGCCAGCGGCGTCGTGAGCCACCGCTGCGATGCCGACGACGCCGTCGCTGTCGCCGTCGCTGTCGATGGTCGCTGTTGCTCTTCGACGCAGCGCAAAAGCGCCGAGGCGGAGGAAGAGAACCGCCACAACGAAGCGCTGGCGGGGGCAGGCAACACTGCAGACGACGATGACGCGCCCGCCGCAGCATCGTTGCGCAGCGTGTCCGCGGAGGGCGAACAGCGCGTGGCGAAGAGACGACGCAGGGGGCTGTGTGGATCGCGCCACTGCTGCAGCCACGTGTCGTGGCGACTCGCTGCGACAATGACGACCGCTGGTGACGACAGTGGTGGCGGTGGATGCGCCGGCGACGCCTCGTCGCGCCGCCGCTGCTGTAGCAGCGCGTCGATGTCGCGCCGCCACTGCGCCGCGGCATCGGCTACGACGTCGACGAGGGCGTCTGCATACGTCGGCTGCTGCTGCTGTGATGACGATGGCTGTGTGGGCGCATCGGCAGGTTGTGGCGGCTTGTAGCTGGCCACGAGATCCCAGTCGCGTAGGAAGACGAGGCAGCCGCCGTGTTGGGCCGCCTGCTGGACAATCGACGTCGGCGCGGCCAGCGATGACAGCGACTCGTGAAGGGGCAGCGCTTCCAAGCGACGTTTGTTCACCGCGAAGAGTCTGTTGTGGATGGGGAGGCAAACAGAACAGGGGGAGGCGGCATCGTTGCTCGAGTGAGGCAGGCGCACGGCGGGGCAGACAGCGAGGTCGTCGGTTCGGTTCGGTTACCTGGCATCGATCGGTCGGAATTGCCACTGTAGCTTCACTGCCAAGTCGCTCAGAATGTGTTCGCTGTCTATAGAAAAGATGGATAGTGTGATGCACAGACCAATGTGGTGGTCAGCGCAGTGGTGACGAGCAACGTACTGCAGATGGCGGACGGTTCCGCGGAACAGTCGAGCAGCATCGTAAACGACGAGAGACCCAGCTCTGTTCCTTCCACGTACGGTAGAATACACCGTAGAAGATCACAGTGGATGTCCGTGAGCGATTCAGGACTTTGTGACGCTTGACAATGGGCCGTGTAGGAGGCCAAGGCGGACGGTAGACGGTCTCGCCAGCGGTTGTCACTGAAATCAAGCGACAACGGAAACGTTGCGGCACTGTGCGCGTTAATAGGGATACGTATAAGGGTTTGGCCCTTCACAGGTGGCTCTGGACGGTTCAGAACTTCGTCGTGGAAGAATTGTGTCACATGCTCTGCGAACGGCCGTCGGTTTCTCGACCGCGACGGCTCCAACGACACTTTGGTGCGCGTCTTCGACGTCACCGCCGCATTGACATTGATACGGCGTAGGTTATCTTCGGATATATCGATGCGAACAACTTCGTATGGATAGATGTGGAGGTCAATGAGCTTGTGGTCACAGGGATGCGTCGTGCTGGTGGTGGCCGAGTGGAAGGTCAAGGGCGACACGTACAAATGTCCTCCCACACGCACATCCTTGGTGTCTTGAAAGTACTTCTCAAACAACGCATTTTCCTCCGATTCAATGGGATATGTGAAACCTTCCAGATGGGCAATCGCCACCTCGGAGGCCATCACTGGCTTCGTCGCAGTACTCATTTAACTGGCTATGTATACCTAGCTTCGCTTCCTTCCTATTTCACGATTGCACGTCCAACACGCAGAGTTGTCAATCCTTCTCGACAACAACGAATACCATGAGATGCCGTGATTCCATTATGCATTATTACACGGTGCATACACAGGAACTTTCCCTTCGCTTCGACTGGTCAACGTGTTGCGAGCATCGACAAAGTTGAAACGCCTTTTGACCAAGTCGAAATCAAAGCGCCGCCGCGATTTGTCGACTTTCCACAACAACACAACAAATAACAATATTAGCAGGGTTATGGTGAGAAAATGTGGATGTCTTTGGTTGTGGTGATGTTATGGTTGGTATGTTGGGGCTGCTGTGAGGCCTCAAACCCTGTGGAGTCGACCCACAAAAAGCCTTCGTCCAGCGGTCATCATCATGAGTATCGATTCGACAAATTTCGAGGTTCGCAACTACACGACTTTGAGCGGAGCCTTGCAACCAAAGAAATCGAAAGAATGCAACAGGTTGTCCAGAAGATTCGAACGCAAGGGTATCAAATCCAGGGCTTCTATCATGTATCGACATGGAAAGACCATTGGGCCAAGGTGATCACCGAACAGCTTCGTCTCCTCGACGGACATCGAAAATTCCCACCAAAGTTCGTGGAAAACGTGAATCAAAGTGATTACAGTCGATATATATGGGATCTAGACCACCGCTTCACCAGCATCCTCAACATCACGAACAACCTCTACATGAACGTTGCGGTCGAGCCGAACAGCGACACGAGCTTCCATCAAATCAAAGCTCTTGTGGACAGTCTCAACCTTCGTCATGCCAAAAAGATTTCTATGCACATGAATCGGACGGTCGCCCGAAATTCTTATCTTTTCGGCAATCGCCATCAACGTGCGGCGCTGTTGCGTGACCCGAACCTGTCAGAGGGCGAGTTTGGCACGATCACCGCGTTGACGAATTATTGCCAAGAGAAACAGTCCAAAGGTGAAAAAGCGATGGTGTATTATTTCCATTCCAAAGGTAGCTGTTGCTGGAAGAACAGTACCCAAACGAGTAACCCCGTCGCCGCGTGGCGGGACTACATGAACGCCTTGACCATCGAATTCCCCTCCATTTGTATTCGTGCGTTGTTGCACAAGTACGCAGCCTGTGGCACTCAAATTCAAGATGCACATTTCAGTGGTAACTTTTGGTGGGCGGATTGTGAACACGTCGTTCGTTTACCGCCGTTGGTTGATCGATACGATTTCATGGGACCCGAGACATTCATCTTGAATGGTCACAGCAATGCGAATGTTTCACGTTATTTTGGTTTCCAATGTGGGTACTCTACATACCATTGCAACAAGAACTTGTATTTGGATGAATGTCCACGCGCGGAATACTTGTCTCGTATCGCGCGGAACGTGTTTCATCACCAACTGCTACCCAATTACGTGAGCCCAGAGAGTGACAACGCGCACGTCTGCTACCATTGGCGCAACAACGGAAAGTCATACGCGGAACAAGCGAAGGACATCGAAGACTTCTACAAGAATCATATGCGCGGTGAAGCGTACCGGCTATAAGCCGTCCCCGTTGTAATCGACGAACTAGTTTCCCGACGCCAGCGCGCTCAACTCTTGTACGTTGCAGGCTGATAACTGCTGACACCTGACACCTGTGACCCTTCTCGGGTGGCCCTTAAGGTGGCAGTTCAAAGCCATCGTCCATTCCATCGGCGTCATCATAGACAGACGTGGATGACGGATAAGAATATTGCCTCGTGGGCCATGGGACTTGACCAAGGTCACTGTAGCCTTTCGACAACGATACGCTACTGCTACTGCTGCTGTTGTTGTCGGATATCGCAGGTGGAACAGCGGACCACAGCGCCGTCTCCGACGAAAGCTGCGGATTAAATGCTAAAGTGGTGGGTCTGGTGATTGCGACGCTTCGCACTGATGGGGCTACAGAGATAGTAGATGGTTGTGATGCCTGAGGATTGGCAACGGCAGTCAGTTGTGGCGGAAGACTGCTGCTGTCTCGGTCATCTGAGAAATTGAAGCGTGGTCGACTCGGAACCATACCTCGCCAAGGTTCATTCATGTTATCCTTTAATACCGATGATGATGTTGATGATGTGTTGGGTGGATGAACTGAAGGACTGGGATCTTCTGGTACCGAGGGAAATGGAGCACGGAGTTCATCAACATCCAACGGTCGGCCATCAGCGGCGTTGTAAACCTCCATATCCGTGACTCCGTCCAGATCATCTTTTTCAACAACAGGCTCTTCTTCCTCATCGACTCCTTCATAAGGATTGAAATGTGGATCTTCCCACATGAATTCTTGCTCGTAAGGGTTGAAAGTAGAAGGTCGACCACTCTGAATTGGTTCCGATCGGAGGGGTATCCGCTCTTCTTTGCTGTCCACATTGACCACCTCCTTCCAGCGAGATAACGATCGTTGAAGAGCCTTAAAATCATGAAGACGCTGAAAATTTCGAGTCATTATCTTCAACGGACCACTGAGAAAGCGTCTGAAGTCCGCATCATCGCTCAAGAAGACTTTCCACCGTTGCGAACTTTCCAGTCTGGTGGTTTGCATGTGGCTCTTGAGTCTGCTTGGGGATGCCAATCTTTTGGATCCGAGGTGAACATCTTTCGGTAGTCGTGAGTCTCTTTTCACCGGCACCTTCCGGTTGTTGCTCTACGTTCGAAATGATATCAATGATACATAACTTTCATAGTCGATCCCCAACGCAGCGACGAACCTTTTCAATGGCCTTAGTGATTAAACCCCTGACATTGAAATTGATGGAGCTAATGAGACGTGAAACATCACTAGAAAGGCCACTTTGGAGAAACTTGTCGATACTCAGTAGAGCTTTCTCGATCGCTAAAATTTGCAAATCGAGCACGGAACTCATCGAGTCCACAATTTGAATCGAGCTTGACATTGCCTAAAATATTCAACTTCTTCTAGTGCAATACAAATCAGATGCTCAAGCCGCACAATATATGGAAGTTTGTTTTGAAGTCCAAAGTGATCTTATCATGCGATCGATTGCCAAACATTGGACCCATCGATCTATCGATCGATCGACTCATCGACATGGCAACGGTCCGACAAAATGACTTGTACACATGGCCACTCATAGTATACAGAGTATTACAGTACTCAAGATCAGATAAAGTGATCATGGCGTTTCAAAAATACAGAACATGGTTTGACCACAGGAAATGTCACTTTGTAGCATTCAAAAGACGAACTTACCACTTTTTGAAATCACGATATTTTCAAACACCGCAGTTCAACTTGTCGTCGTGTGTGTCAAGCAGGAAGACCGTGCGTGATGAGAGAAGAAAACAGCGAAAACTAGCCAAGAAGCCAGCCAATATCACAATTCCTTCGACAAGGTATTTTCCCATATTTCCTAAAAAATGTTTGTCGTCTTGGCAATTTTCCTTTTGGTTAACTGTGCCATTGTGGCCAATGCCAACAATGGAGGTTTCGGTGCTCAGCGTATCCGCGACAAGAACACTGGATTTCGCCATGTGGACTTCCAGTTCAAGGGTTTGAAGGCCGCCAATTGCGACAACGTCACCGAGCATTACTTCCAAGATGCTGTTCTTGACAACTTCTCCCCTATTCAGGGCCAACAGAAGTGGTACGGACAGGGCCAAAGATACTGGCTGAACAAGCAGTTCTGGGGTGGAAACAATTACCCCATCTTTGTGTTCATTGGTGGTGAAGGCGAGGAGAAGTGCTCTCGCTTGACAAGCTCCATGTACATGTACCAACTTGCTCAGGAGCATCGCGCCTTGCTTGTGGATGTGGAGCACCGTTTCTACGGAAAGTCTATCCCAACCCCTGACGTCAGCACTGAGAATATGAAGTACTTGTCTTCGTCCCAAGCCTTGGCTGATTTGGCTCGTATCATCGATCACATCAAGTCTGATTTGAACACTGGCACCAGCAAGGTCATCACGGTGGGTGGTTCTTATCCTGGCAATTTGGCGGCATGGTTCCGTTTGAAGTACCCTGCTTCTACTTTCGCTTCTATCGCCTCCTCCGCGCCTATTCTTGCGCAGACTAACTTCCCTGAGTACATGGATGTCGTTGGACAGAGCATCGTTCACTTCTCTGGCCAGCCTTGCTACAATGCATTCGAGAATGCTGCGCAGGTCATTCAAAATTTGGCTTTGATGGGTCCTGAAGGCTACGCGAAGCTCGATACCGACTTCCAGACCTGCTCTCCTATGAAGGACGAGAAGGACTTGACTATTCTTTTGTCCGACTTGATGGGCAATGTTCAGGGAACTATTCAGTACAACAATGAGCACAATGGTGTCATGAACGTCACTGACATCTGCGGTTACATGACCAATGCTAACGCTGATGCGTACACCAACTTTGTCACTTTGTCTGCTGCTTATCGCAAGGCCAACCAGCAAACTTGCGAAGATGCCAGTTGGGCGGACACTGTTGTCGCCTTGAAGGCTGAGGGCGCCGGCCGCAGCTGGACCTACCAGACTTGCAACGAATTCGGTTATTTCCAAACCACCGACTCGAAGAACCAGCCTTTCAGCACTTGGAAGTGGTTGAACTTGGACTTCTATCGCGCTTTGTGCGCTGAAGCCTTTGATGGATGGACCGCTGATCCTCAAGTTCGTTGGATCAACGACATCTATGGCGACATCCGGATTGCTGGTACCAACATCGTGTTCCCTTCCGGCACCATCGACCCTTGGCACGCTCTTGGTGTCACCAACACCACTGGCAAAATGGCCCAGGCAACTGAGCAGCCCATTTACATTGAGGGAACTGCTCACTGCAATGATTTGTATGCTCCTGCCAACTCTGACCCTGCATCTCTCACTTTCGCCCGCCAGGTTATCGCCAACAAGGTGTCTGAGTGGATCAAGGCCTAAATTCTGTGATGTTTATGTCGACTTATAAGCAGAATATTAGTACCGGGGTTGTTCTCTTGTGGAAGTTTCCTGTTGGTCCACATCCAAACGTGTCATCGTCTTTCAATTTTTAAGGTATTTGTAGCGAATAAGAATCAAACTACGGTTTGAAGTAGAATAGCAATAGAAAAGTTTCTAACCTCATTGCACAGTGAAATGAACAGCAATTCAAACCCTATTCACGAATGATTGTGCGTTGATTATCAGTCGAATGCGTCGATCATCGCAGAGGAACTGAGGTTCCCAGACTTTGCGGTTCGTTAGAAAATCTGTGCGTCATCATCCAATCCTCTCGCTGACGGCTCTGGCGAATAAATAGATATATCCACAAAGCTTTCCCATTGATGTGAATGGGTTGGTAATCTTGCAGTCTCTAAGGGAGTAGCCGAGAGGTCAGGAAGGTTTCAGAGCTTTGTGAACTGCAGCCATGCGAGTGATAACCATTCTTTCAGCTTTCGCTGTCGGGCTACCGATGGTAGTCGGTCAGGTGTTTGGCATGTTTGGTGGCGGGAAAGATAAGAACAGCGGTCCTCTTGACATCAATCAATTTCAGGGTAACAATTCCTACAATATCGAGAAGCGTCTGGCGGTAAAGGAGCTCGAAAGAGTGGAGAACATTCGTAGTATCTTGGAGAACAACGGTATTGAGATCTATGGATTCTATCACACGTCCACCTGGCGAACACACTGGTCCAAAATTATTGAGGAACAGTTGTACTTATTGGATGGACAACGCAAGTTCCCTGACCCTGCCGTTAAGAACGGAGATGTCACTGATTATGCGGGCTATGTTTGGGACAATTCCCACCGCTACGCGTCGTTGTTGTCTCTAACCAAGGAGTTATTCATCAACGTGGCCATTCCGTTGAAAAATGACAAAGATGACACGACGGGATATCGAAAAATATCGGATTTGGTGGACGGTTTGAAGTTGAAGCATCGTGACCGCGTTCGCATGAACTACAATCGCACGTTGGGGCGTGACGAGTTCAACAATGTCAACGAGGCGAAGAAGACGAAATACAGTGCTGATGATACGCTGTCCACAGGTGAATACGCTACGATTAAGAAGCTGCAAGACTTCTGCAAGGCTCGTGTTGCAGAGAACAAGAAAACCCTCATCTATTACATGCACATGAAGGGATCTTGCTGCATGAAAGACCCCGCTCATCTCGAGAAACAAGTTCCGGTCGCTACATGGCGCGAATATATGAATGCGATGAATCTGGAATTTCCATCACCTTGCATTCGAGCCCTTGTCAACAAGAAATACACCGTTTGTGGCGTGGAGAATCAAGACGCTCATTACAGTGGCAACTTCTGGTGGGCCGATTGCAATCATATTGCACGGTTACCTCCTATTGACAACCGTTTTGACTTTATGGCCCCAGAATTCTTTGTGTTACGGGCTCATCCGGACTTCGGTATTGCGCGTAACTTTGGATATCGATGCGGTTACTCGTTACATAACTGTGGAGTCAATCTGTACGACAACGAATGCAAACGAACCATGTTTCGTGAAAAGCTGGCGAAGTATGTCTTCCATAAGTTAGCAGCCTCGAATCGGAATCCTACGGACAACCAATTGGCGACGTGCAGGGAACCATTTAAGAACCCACAGCCGTACTATGAGCAACAGGAACTCATGCGTAGTCTCTTCCAGTGACCAAACCCCCCTCCCCTGTAAACTCCATTTTCACCACCGACAATGCACATACTCATAAGCATATTTACAACATGAAGAACTGCTAAACGTATGTGCTGTGTATGTATTCGCTGAAATACTCCCTCGCTTCCACCAGCAGAAGAAAAGTCTATTTCGACGATTTCTTCGAAGAACGGGTCCAGCTGCTGGGGTCGTCGGGGAAATAATTGCTGCAGAACCATCCGGCGAAGAGACCACCGAGACAACTTCCAGCGATACGAGTAATACTCAAGGGGCAATCATTGTTCGCGAGGACGTTGGTGTTCAATGCCCATAGCCCGAATAGAATCGCAGGATTGAAGGTGCTGATGGAGATCGACAACAGCGGTAGAAGAGGGATATTGCTGTACCACCCATGAAGACGATTGACATCTAGTACATACGGCAGGACCAAAATCACAGTCGCATAAAAGAAATTGGCCACTGTTTCCGTGATGAGAATAACGGGGACGTTTTCCGAGGCACAATGCAGTGGCGACAGAGTCTGTAGAAACCCCATGTTTTTGAGACACGGTCAATGATTCCATGCATTGATGAGAGAGCATACCTGTTTCGATACAAAGGGGAGAACCGTTCGGAAAAACACAATGCCAATCACGCTGCCCAAAAAGTGAGCCGGAAACAGCGCGAACAACTTTCCGATGTGATCTTTCGCTGAACAACGAGGAACAGTTCAGCAACAGTCGGCGAAAGTGATCGATCGAAGTAATAGCTTACCAACAAGAGATTCTGCCAGTCGTATGACCAACAGCGGTGATTTCCCTTTCAAAGTCGGTAAAAACTTGGAAAAGGTCTGTTTGCATCGGCGATGAGACATGAAATCCGCACGAAGACGATCAAATCATAGCTAACCTGAATAATGAGGGGAAATGCAAAAATCAACCCCACTGGTACGTAGTCAATAATTTTGGCAAGTTGCAGCACAAAGCGAATGACCATGACAATTACAGTCCATGTCGCCACCGCAGCGCATTCAGTTCCAAAATGGACTGAGACTTCTTTGTTAAGAAGTTTCCAAACAATTGCTTCCACTGCTGGCATTGATAATCACTGTCGAAACATCAATAATCAAAGAGATTGAGATTGAATATGTTTTGTTTTTTTTCATTCAGTTGAGAGTCGAGCTCTCGATCTTCGTCTTTGCGTCGTCGCGGTCGGATCCTCGCAGCAGCCTCTGCAGTGGTACATGATGACGACGATGACAGCAGCCGCCGAACGAACGTTTCATAATTTGCTGCACGAACTCTTTTCATAATTTTTTTGAAACCGCCGTTTCCTGCGACCTCGTTTTTCAAGTTTCTCTTGCTGCCCCCGGCAACTGTCAAGCTCATCTATCCTGGTTGCGTCCATGTCATACCCGTGCATCATACCCATTCGTATCAACCGTAAATCGAATGTACGTTGAGCTGCCATAGACGATCGGGCACTTGACGAGACATTTTTTTTTTCCATTTTTGATTTCTTCGCATTATTCGCGCCACAGTCTCACGTAGAGTACAACCCGCCACAATACAAATTCGCAATCGCATCGGAGATCCAACATCTCTGATCTCTGATACACTTATTTTGCGTTGGCTATGTCCCAGTCTATCGAAGTCGTAGTTCGGCTGCGGCCGTCCAGTCGAGGTGGAAGCAATGTCGACTCGGACGCAGAACAATCGCAGACCGTTGCCGTCGAAGAATCGACGAGAAAGGTGGTTTTATGCCGCAATCGCAATCAAGCAGAGTATACGTTTACACGTACCTTTGGTCCAGATGCGGACCAGTCCTCAGTATACACCAGCTGCGACGTAATACCGTATGTTCTGGACGGAGTGAACTGTTGCGTCATGACGTACGGTCAAACGAGCACCGGTAAAACGTATACCATGTACGGGAAAGGTTGGGAAGACACCAATCTGCTTGCAGATACGGGTACAAAGAACGAGATCCTGTCCAAAAGTCTCAATTTGCGCAGTGCCGCGGCGTTGAACGATATCAACGACACCGAGAGCGTTGCCTCTGCCCACGACAGTGGAGACGAAGCCACCGTGCAAGGGGATGACATCGTCGGGTCAGAGAGTTCCGATCATCTGGGAATTATTCCCCGCTGCATCAACGACCTCTTCGACAACCTCAACACGCAGCAGGCGAACAAGGACAACTTCGCCTATTCGATCAGTACGTGCCGTCTTCTCCGTGCGCTGTCCCTTTTCTTTTCGCAGCGCATTACGTCCTTACCGATTCGTCTCTTTGTCTTGTTGCTGTGCGTACACAAACAGGCTTACAGATCATGCAGATTTACAACGAGAAGATCTACGACCTGCTGCACGATCGGAAGCGGAAAAACCCCCTGGTCATTCGTGAAACGGGCGCCAAGGACAACTTCGGCTCCAACGTGTACGTCCGGGGACTGTCCGTCTACCGCATTGATTCCAAGGCCGACGCGGTACGACTGATCAAGAAAGCGATTCGCAACAAAGCGGTCCGCAGTACCGAGTTGAACTCGGTGTCGTCGCGCAGTCACACGGTGCTCCAGCTCTTCGTCATGACCGAAGATGCCGATGCCGATGGCATCAAAGTCGTCCGACGCTCGACGTTGAGTTTGATCGATTTGGCGGGGTCGGAGAAATGGCGTCCGTCGTTGTCGACGACCGGCAGCCTCGACACCGATGCCCAAGTGAAAGAAATGACGAACATCAACACGTCGTTGCACGTCTTGGGCAACTGCATCGCGGGCCTCATCGAAAGTGACCGCAAACATATCCCGTATCGGGATTCTGTCTTGACCCGTCTCTTGCAAAGTACCTTGGGCGGCAATGGCAAGTCGATTATCGTGGCCACGATCCACAGCGACACCGAATTCGTCGATGAAACGTATTCGACGTTGCAATTCGCGACCCGCGCCTCGAAAGTGAAAGTGACATTGGCGCAGAACGTTGGGGTGAGTGAGAAGATGTCGCTCGTCGAGGCCCAGAAACACATTCGTCTGTTGCGCAAACAGTTGGACGCCTTGCGTAGCGGTGGCGGCGGTGGTGGCGGTGGCGGTGGCGGTGGTATCGTGGATCTGACGAGGTCGTTGACCCTTGGCGATGGGAATGGGGCGGTCGGTCCCTGTGAACAATGCAAAGCGATGCAAAGTGAATGGGCATCGCTACGGCAGCGTGTTCAAAGTCTGGAAGACGAGAACCAGTTCCTCAAACAGCGACTCGAAGAAGTGCAGCTGAACGGCAGCGCTTTCTATTCGAACCAGTCGAGTGTCGAGTCGTCGCCGGTCATCAAAGCGGCGTCGTCCTCGTCGAAGAAGAAGAAATCGGCAGCGGCAGCGGCGGCAGCAGCAGCGGCAGCGGCGGCGAGTGGAAAGGACAAGGGCATCGTTCAGCTGACGTCGCCGATGCTGTTGAACCCTTCGTCGCTCACCGCGGAGCCGTTGCAGTCGATTCCCGAGCACCGCCGATCATACGACCACACGAACGACGACAGCGACTTGACCGAAGGAAGCACGGCGCAGCTCTTGGCGTCGTCGTTGGATCGAATGCTGCAGCGTCAGCAACAGGCGACCACCGCCACCGCCGCTGCCTCCGCCGCCTCCGCCGCCACTGGTGGCGTCTCCGACGCGGCGTATCTGACGAAGCAGTCGTACGACTCGGACTCCTCGTCCATCTCGGGGCTCCATTCGATTCTGCAGGCGAAAAGCCCCGCCGACATCGCCGCGGCGGCGTTGAAAGCCGTCGCAGACTTTGATCGGCCGACGGCCTCCGCCGCTCGCAGCGCCGCGACCCACAACGCTGGCAGCAGCGTCACCGGCAGCATCTTGGGCATCACCCAGCCACCGTCCAGCAGTGGCGCCGCGAACGACAGCAGCAGCGGTAGCGGCAGTCGTCCAGGGAGCCAGGCCGTGGCAGCCGGTGGCGGTGCCAGTACGCCGCTGTTGAGTATCAAACAACCGCCGCCGATGACGTCGACGATGGTGTCTGCGACGTTCACCGCGTCCACGACGTCGGGTCTGCCCCCACCGTCCCCGGCGCTGTCGTCGTCGCAGTTTGGTGGGCTACGGTCGGTGACAAACAATTTGGGACACGCGGCGGCATCGACCGCCGCCGCCGCGACGAATACCGCCGCCAGTTCGATCGATACGACGTCGTCGGCGGCGGCGATGACGACGATGCGCACGAGCGGCGGGCAGCTGTTGTCGTCGATCTTGGGGTCGCCGATCACGGCCCCGATCACGTTGCAGGGCCACGGGGGCGTCTGTGCGAAGCACCACTTGGAGGACTGCATCCTCTGCGCCATGTTCCAACCGACGGCCGCCGCAGCCGCAGCTGGAGCCGCCACACCCGCAGCAGCCGCAGCTGGGGCAGCGGTTTCGTCCTGGGCGACACCGACGTTGACGTCGGCAGCGACGCCGTCGTCGTACGGCGGCGGCGGAGGCGGCAGCAGCAGCAGCAGCGCCGGCGGCAGAGCCGCTGCGGCTCCGCCCACGTCGTCGGTGACGTCGTCGATTTCGTCGATTCTGAAGGCCGCCCACCACAACGGAGCGGCATCGTTTGCCTCGGCGAATACCGCGTCGCTGTTGGACGCATCGACGGCGACCGGTCGCAGCGACGAGTTCGGCGTCACGACGTTGCGACGGTCGAAAGCCGCGACCACCGCCACCGCCACTGCCACCGGCGGAGGGGAGGACGACAGCGGCAAGTGCCGCCATGGCCTGTTGAACTGTTTGCTGTGCAACGGCATCCCCACCTTCGACTTCTCCTCCACCGCCGGTGGCAATGGCGCTGGAGGCGGCGGAGGCGGCGGTGGTGGCGGGGGTCTGAGCCACAGCAGCCTCAGCAGCCGTTTCGGCGGCGGCGGTGGCGGTGGCGGCGGTGGAGGCGGCGTCGATCAGAGCGCCACGTCCTCGGTACCCAGTCGGCTGTACGCCTTGCCCCCGGTGCAGCCGTCGTCGAGCGCCAGTGGCAGCGGCAGCGGCGTGGAGATGATCTCGACGTTGGATTCGCCCGACTCGAAGTCGTCGTTCCCGTTGTCGGCGAACAGTCACCTGCGGGCGTCGTCGACGCGCTCGAGCGTCACCGATCGCTGGAGGATGTCGAATACTCATCGATTCAGCAGCGAGGCGGCCACCACCTACGGCGTTGGCCTCGGCGGTGGCGGTGGCGGTGGCGGTGGTGATGGTGGTGGCTATGGCCGAGTGTCGAGCGGGGACAGCGTCTCGAGCCAGAGCCACGGGTCGAAGCGGGTGCAGGAGATCCAGGCGATCACGCAGTTGCGGCAGTCGCATCAGCAGGAGCAACAGCTCTTGCAGCAGAAGCTGCACCCGCGGTCGTCGTCGTCCCCGCTGCCCACCGTCGGCGGCGGGGACGTGACGCTGGCCGAGCCCAACGTACGGCACAGTCTCGTGAAGCAAATGCGGGCGGCGGTGGCAGCGGACGAGGCGCAGCAGCAGCAGCAGTACGGAAGCGCTCGTCCACCGCTTCGCTACCAACAGCAGACGGTTCAGGAGGGCGACGAGGACGACGACGAGGACGACGACGAGGACAACGACGGTGGCGGTGGCGGTGGTGGAGAAGAAGACGGCGACCGCCACCGCGGCCGCGTACTGCCGCGGTATGGACAGGGCAGTGGCCCGACGGCGGCGGCGGCGACGAAGAAGAAAATCATCTACTACGAGGAGGACGGCGACGCAGGCGACGCTGGCGGTGGCGGTGACGGCGGTGGCGATGGCGCTGGGGGTGGAGGCCACCGCGACACGGCGACCACCAAGAAAGAGAAAGACGACGGCGGCGTGCCCAAGACGAAGAAACTGAAAAAGAAGAAGAAGAAGATCTCCCGCGCGAGTAGCAAGGCGGCGGGCAGCGACACGGAGGGCAGCCAAGCCAGCCACGGCTCGTCGTCGTCGTCGCATCACCACCACCGCATCGATCCGCAGCTGTTCGAACAGTTGGCGAGTCAACCGCGGCCCATCAGCAAACAAGGTGGCGCCTCTGCCGCCGCCGCCGGTGGTATGGCATCGGCGGGAGGCGGAGGCGGTGGCGGTGGATCGTCGTCGTCCAGGGCGAGCGACGCTGGCGGCGGGGAGAAGATCATCAACCATCGCACGGTGATGATGGCGCTGAAGGGCAGCAAGAAGAAGTAGAAGACAGAGGAGTTGGGGAGTGGGAGTGGGAGTGGGAGTGGGGGAGGGGGAGGGGGGACACAGCGGGGGTGTCACTGTACTGTACATAGCCATCACATAACTCGACGAGCCGTTTTCCTGTTCCCCCCACTTCCCTCCTCGTTAACTGCCTGCCATTCATACCATACCGGTATGTACAACGCTACTTTGCTACCGTAGTGCCAGAGCGGAACCACCTGTTGATGCTGTTGAAGCGAAGAAATGAAACGTTCGCTCTCAAAGGCTCAGGGGGGTGGGGTAGGGGGGTCTAAAATATATTTTTCTTGTTACCACTAAGAGGAACTGAGCAATGCTGATTGCTGGGATCAATGAAAGACGCGTTGATGTCGCGGGGGGTTACGTGTTTGTGTGTGAGGAAGAAGAAGAAGAAGATGAAGGCGCGCACTTTGTAACGTCCCGGGAGACCAATAAAAAGCGGGAGAGGGCCGGGAGGAGGAGAAGGAGGGGGGGGCAGGGAGTAACAAATACACACACCATACGCCAACAGACGTGGACGCTCTACTGCGAAATACAACGAAAGAGAAAACCAAGAAGAAGAGACACACCATTTGTAATCTACACTAATACGTCGTTGAAAGAGATGTGTGTGCGTGTGTTGTGACAGTGGGAACTGTGAGAGACGAGAGGGCGTCTGGTCTTCGTTTATCTACACTGAATTCAAGTTGGTGAAGGTCTCGCTCATAGATGCACAGCTTCCACCAGCGAAGTTCGCCTTGTAAGTGACACTGTCAGGCTTGGTACGAGTGGAAGAAGCGTAAGCGAAAGACCACGACAAGGAGGCCGACGAAGCACCATAAGTCTTGATGCAGTCATAGATCTTGCCCTCGTATTGCGCGTACGCACCACGATTGATGCTGGAATCCTATAGCCAACAACTCCCGTGAGTGAGAGGCTTCTATTCTCGGTGTATTTCAAATTCTGTCCGTACCTGAGGGAAGATGTTGATGGGTTGATTGCCCGGACCGCCCAGACGATGAGCCAAAATGTGACCAGCATCACAGTTTTGCACACCATCGTCATCCAAAGTACGAGAGTATGATTGGGTGCAAGAGGTGGTCTCGCTTCCCATATCAAGATCGTTGATGGTGATGGTCACACTGGCCGTCGACACGACAGCGATGTTGTTGTGGCTAACGTAGTAGTACGTGGCCTTGGCTCCACCGCCTATTCACATGATTTGAAAATTAAATTATATCACAACGGCTGATGCGAACCAACGACGTCGATTACCTTCCGACAAATAATTGTTACCCGCGACAGGGCAAGGCACCGTCGTGCACACACAAGTCGTGGCATTGAATTGAGCCGCCGCGACGGCCAAAATCACCGCCACCAAGAGGAATTGGAAAACCAAAGAAGACATCGTGTTTTTTTAATCTGTTCTTCCGACTGGAAATTAATCAATACCTTTGTGTGCTAACTGATTACTTCTTCATTCATCTGTCCCAACCGGCGGTGCCATCATGTGAGCGACAGCAGCTGCAGCAGCTGGTTGAGGTTCACAGTGCGGAGTTGCGGTTCATTCAGTCCGAAACGGACTATAAATAAGTGCGGAAGTCCGACTTATTCGACTCGACACGACGACGACGACGACGACGACGACGACGACGACGACGACGACGACGACGACGACGACGACGACGACGACGACGACGACGACGACGACGA
>SMOI01000002.1:384386-403140 GCA_008000375.1 Poteriospumella lacustris
ACTGTCGAGGTGTCGCGGTGTCAAAAAGGCCACGGCTGGTTGAACGATGTCGCGGCCTGAAACATACCACTCGTATGCGTGCCCCGACTCACCTCCCACGCGGATAACGGCTGATTGAACGCCGTAGCTCTATCAAACATGTGCACCATATTGGTGACGCGGCTCACATTCCACGACGACAAGGGCTGGTTAAACGACGACGCGTCGTAGAACATATAGTTCATATCCGTCACGCGACTCACATTCCACATGTCCAGTGGCTGATCGAACAACACGACTTTATCAAACATTCGACTCATATTCGTCACCTGGCTCACATTCCACGATGACAAGGGTTGGTTGAATGACGTAGCATGTTGGAACATGCCTTCCATATTGGTGACCTGACTGACATCCCAGGTGTCCAGACACTGGTTGAACCGCGATGCTCCTTTGAACATGAAATGCATGTCAGTGACTTGACCTACGTCCCACGTTGATAGTGGTTGATCAAACGACGAAGCTTGGTAGAACATGTGATTCATACAGGTGACCCGTGCCACATTCCACGTGTCCAATGGCTGGTTGAACCGCGATGCTCCTTTAAACATGTACCGCATGGCAGTCACCTGACGGACATCCCAGGTGCCCAATGGCTGGTTGAACACCAAAGCATTAGTGAACATCAAACTCATATCCATCACCCGACTCACGTCCCACGATGACAATGGCTGATTGAACGACGATGCCTCTTCGAACATGTAGTGTATTTCAACGACTTGACTGACATCCCAAGTGTCCAACGGCTGGTTGAACGACGAGGCTCGAGTAAACATGCCACTCATATTCATGACACGACTCACATCCCATGTCGACAATGGCTGGTTGAATGACTGAGCTTTGCTAAACATGTGTCGCAGATTGGTGACCTGACTCACATCCCACGACGACAACGGCTGGTTGAAAGAAACGGCTCCGTCAAACAGGCAGCTCATATCGCTGACCGAACTCACGTTCCAGATATCCAATGGCTGGTTGAATGACGAAGCTCCATTGAACATTCCACGCATAGTAGTGACCTGGCTCACATTCCAGGCGTCCAATGGCTGGTTAAACGACACGACACCACGAAACATGCCAATCATATTGATGACCTTGTGCACATTCCACGTGTTCAACGGCTGGTTGAACGTCGTCGCAAAGGCAAACATAGTTTCCATCGTTGTCACGTGTCGCACATCCCAACGATCTATGCAATCGTTGAAATTGGTATTGTAGAAGAGCGAAGCCATGTTGGTTACCCCACTTACGTCCCAATCATTGATCTCGCAGTACAGCTGCTGCGCCTTCTCTCGGTCGCTGCACCATAGTCGTACGGCGGCCCGTAACGTCTTATTGTCGAACGACACTCCGTCATAGTCCTTGATCAACTGTCGAACCCCGAAAGGCAACACTCGACCTCCACAGCTTTCGCTGACCCCGCGATACAAACACAATTCCACCAAGAACGCTCGTGGAGAGATCATAGTATAGTGCAGACCTGGTGATCAATCAAGAGATTATCTTATGAATTGGTTCACATTAGTTATTGTATATGGTATATGACGACCAGAAAGTGGCTTTGGGCTTCGCCATTCGGGCACGAGCAAAATCGTCGTTAGCGTTTCATTATTATTTCCGCGTGACAAGAAGCACATGGGGACACCAAGCGGCAAGGGGACGTTCAGATCTATAGGAGTAAAGACGCAAGTTCATTATTGTATGGTACAATGAGAAATGTCGTTCACTTCGAAATATGAAAACAAGTCAAAGATCTGGTCACCCAAAGAGACGAAGAGATCAAAGAGGTGAAGGCCAGAATCGCCAAGTAGGAGAGGAAGATGGATGCTTTCTACGAAGAGAGGAGACGAGTGGACGAAGATTGGTCAATCAAAGGAGCAATGGTCAATGTATCACAATTGGCAACAGCAAGTCAAGGCTTTAGATGAACGTCTCAGTGGACTAGAATCCGCGAGAAGAGAATTAATACCTAACCCAAGCCTTCTCCGCGTCCACAACTGCCCAAAGAGGTTACTGATTTCATCATTTGATATCCTCCATTGCTTCCACTAACACTTGTTTACTTCTTTATTTATTCATTTATCCTTTGATGATGTGATATGTGATTTCATAGGCGTTGACTCTGCCGAAGTTGCGAAAGTCCTTGATTGTACCGTTCAAATGGCCAAATGGAGCTCGTGGCCATGGTATTATTGTGACCCCCCAAAAGCTTCTCACAGCTTTGCATGGTTTCTTTCCAAAGAATTCTATTTTGGAGATTGTTGATCGTCATGGTACCTCAAGACAAGGCTTTGTGAAAGAGACGTGGTACGAGGCAAACGTAGTGGATATGGCATTGATTGAATTGTCCGCTCAAATTGGGTAATGGTCTAAATGTGATAACAGAGCAATTGATACCCCAGAAGAATTTTCTGAATATCTCCAGCAGTCCGCCGTTACTGTCGTGTTAAGAAACACCGCTTTGTTTCATTCAACATGTTTCGCAGAGGCTGGAATGTCTGGATGTGGCGTTGTGACCATTCGCATTGGAAACCAATTTCTGCTGGTAGGGGTTCATGTTGCAACACACGATACGACCACTGCAGCGGAACCATTGTCATCCGTTGGTCCACCCAGAAAGAAGAGAAAAGCGGTGGGTGTGGCGGTTATCCGAGAAGAGTTTGATGAAGCAATGATGACCATCAACAGCAACATTCACGGGCATGGCCCTTATTGCTTGATTTGTGAAATTGCTCGTGTTGATGGACTCCTGGACATGCTATCCACCCGAGTACGGTCATCTACAGAGCGAAACAAAATCTGTATGTTTCTAAATAGTTTTTCTTGTTGTGCACTTTTGTTTGTGAGTCAATACGTTCATGTCCATCAAACGAAACATTCTGTTTGTGGTGCAACATGGGTTGATTTGTGTATTGCAACTCGAAATGAAGACATACAACGTACCACTTGGGTTGTACAGAAAAGGAAAACAAAGAATACTTGGTGGGAAAAAAACAAACAAAACTTTTAACGGTGTTACGCCAATATGAAGTCAGAGAGACCTTTTTGAAGGGACAACCAAAGTCGCCGGAGCCCTGTTCAGTGTACGTTGCGTCGAACACGCCTCCAGAAGCAAGTCTCCATCACCAACAAGCACTGTCGAGTTATCAGAACGATACCCTCCAGGTGTCCAACGACTGGTTGAACGAAGAGGCTCCAGAGAACATCTCCGTCATATGCTCCACCCGACTCACATTCCACTTCGACAACGACTGATTGAACGACGAGGCTCGGTCGAACATGTGACTCATGTCGGTAACGCGACTCACATTCCAGGCGGACAACGGCTGATTGAACGAAGAGGCCCCATTGAACATTCCCCGCATACACGTGACGCGCCTCACATTCCACGCAGACAACGGCTGGTTAAACGAAGATGCTCCGTGGAACATGCTACGCATATCCGCGACCCGACGCACATCCCAAGTGCTCAACGACTGATTGAACGAAGAGGCGCCCGAGAACACATCAGTCATACGTGTCATGCGACTCACATTCCAAGCTGACAGCGGCTGGTTAAACGAAGAGGCACCATTGAAGATACCAGCCATAGCATGGACCTGACTCACATCCCACGTGTCCAACGACTGATTGAATGAGGAAGCTCCGTGGACCATATTAGTCATGTTTGTCACGCGACTCACATTCCACGCAGACAACGGCTGGTTGAACGAAGAGGCTCCAGAGAACATTCTCCAGATACAGGTGACACCCCGCACATCCCAAGTGCTCAACGACTGATTGAATGAAGAGGCCCCGGAGAACATTTCAGCCATTTGCACCACGCTATTGACATTCCACGCAGACAGCGGCTGATTGAACGAAGATGAGTGGAAGAACATTTGACTCATATCAGTGACATGCCGCACGTCCCACGTGTCCAACGACTGATTGAAAGAAGAGGCTTCATAGAACATATATGTCATGCATGTCCCGCCACTCACATTCCAGGCAGACAAGGGCTGGTTGAACGATGAGGCGCCCGAGAACACATCAGACATACGTGTCATGCGACTCACATTCCAAGCTGACAGCGGCTGGTTAAACGAAGAGGCACCATTGAAGATACCAGCCATAGCATGGACCTGACTCACATCCCACGTGTCCAACGACTGATTGAATGAGGAAGCTCCGTGGACCATATTAGTCATGTTTGTCACGCGACTCACATTCCACGCAGACAACGGCTGGTTGAACGAAGAGGCTCCAGAGAACATTCTCCAGATACAGGTGACACCCCGCACATCCCAAGTGCTCAACGACTGATTGAATGAAGAGGCCCCGGAGAACATTTCAGCCATTTGCACCACGCTATTGACATTCCACGCAGACAGCGGCTGATTGAACGAAGATGAGTGGAAGAACATTTGACTCATATCAGTGACATGCCGCACGTCCCACGTGTCCAACGACTGATTGAAAGAAGAGGCTTCATAGAACATATATGTCATGCATGTCCCGCCACTCACATTCCAGGCAGACAAGGGCTGGTTGAACGATGAGGCTTCGCAAAATATATTCGTCATATCAGTGACTTGGTGCACATCCCACGTGTTCAACGACTGATTGAACGAAGAGGCTCCGTGGAACATACCGTTCATACAGGTGACCTGGCTCACATTCCAGGCGGACAACGGCTGATTGAACGACGAGGCTCGGATGAACAAACCACACATATCCGTGACCTGACGCACATCCCAGGTGTCCAACGACTGGTTGAACGAAGAGGCCCCGGAGAACATTTTTGTCATATGCCGCATGCTACTCACATTCCACGCGGACAACGGCTGATTGAACGAAGTAGCTTGATAGAACATGTATCTCACGTCGGTGACGCGCCTCGCATTCCACGCGGACAACGGCTGATTGAACGTAGAGGCTCTGGAGAACATATATCTCATACTTGTCACCCGACTCACATTCCAGGCTGACAACGGCTGATTGAATGAAGAGGCTTCCGAGAACATGTATATCATACAGGTAACGCGCCCCACATTCCAGGTATCCAACGGCTGGTTGAACGAAGGGGCTCGGTGGAACATACTACGCATATCCTTTACCTGACTCACATCCCAAGTGTTCAACGACTGGTTGAACGACAAGGCTTCTTGGAACATACAAGTCATGCGTATCACACGACTCACATTCCACATACCTAGCGATTGATTGAACAAATAGGCTCCAGCGAACATACTAATCATAGTTGTTACGCGACTCACATCCCACGTGGCCAACGACTGATTGAACGAAGAGGCTCCATTGAACATTTTTGTCATACGCTTCACCTGACTCACATTCCACGTCGATAAAGGTTGGTTAAATGACAAAGCCCCGACGAACGTAAGACTCATGTTGACCACCTGACTCACATTCCAGGCACCAAGCGGTTGGTTGAACTTCGTCGCAAGGCCAAACATTCGCCCCATCGATGTCACTCGTCGCACATCCCAGCGATCGATAGGATCGTTGAAAGTGGTATTGTAAAAGAGCGAAGCCATATTGGTTACTCTGCTCACGTCCCAATCATTGATCTCGCCATACAACAGCTGCGCCTTCTCTCGGTCTTCGCACCATAGATACGCAGCTTTCTGTAGCGTTTCGTTGTCAAAACGCAACCAGGCATAGCCCGTGATCAACTGCCGAATCCCGAACGGCAACACTCGACCTCCACAACGCTCGCTCACCACGGGGTACAAGCACAAATCCAGGACCACTGCGATCGGGCGGTTGGCCTGATCTGGTTCATTAACGTTCTCTCGTGGAGAGATCACCATGGGCAAGGTGATCTGTAAATATACATAGATGATCTCGTCAGGTCGGCTCTCATGGATGTTGACAATTCAAATCCTTTTACCTCGTTGTCTTGCATCGTATGACAGATGGAGAGCTTGGTTCTTGGTTTTCGCGTTGTTCGTCACAGCAGGACCCCTCTGGCGCATTCAATTCTGACTGAAGAGGGCGTTGTCCCGACCGTGTGACATGTGATGCTGGCGTCTCTCTGCACCGGCCAAAGTGAAACCGTCGTCGTTTAACGGCTTTAGGCGCCCTTAGCAATAAGGCCTTAACTAAATGAAGTGAAACACGCCGTAGGTGTACTAGTACTAAATACAATACGTCGTCTTCCGGCAATCCTTGATTCTGTTCGTCGCACACATCCAACCATACATTGAACATCGAAGCACTTCACCAGCACACACTGCATGAGTGAGATTTATGGTTGCGTGGCGGCCAATCACTCAGTACGTGCATACGTTTCTGAAGATTAGAGGCAGCGTTCGATCAGTGCTGTTTTACAGAAAAGGATCAACCGTCGACACAAAGTAGTGATATAAGTGTTCATGTATTAATTGATTAAATATGCTATGTTAAAGGTTGGCTGTGACAAATCCGTAATGGAATGCGAATGCAGGCGACGCGTTAGTACATTTTATCAATTCCTTGGGATCACCTTGTCCCGTGTATTGTGATGTCACCCGAATGGTGGCCTCAGTAGAGGTTGTTGAGCACCAAGAGATCCCAGTAGCCCTCGATCGTCTGTCGGGCTAGGGTAAGGGTAGGCAACCCTAACCCGATTTTGACTTTTGCAACCGTTATCAGGAGTTAGTGTTGGGGTTAGCTGTACAGCATTGAATTCTCTGCAAACATAGTAATCCGAAGTTATCCCTCGCCCCTCGCCGACGGATCCTATGTGTACGTTCTATGAGGGACAACCAATGTAGCTGGAGCTCTGTTCAGTGTACGTTGCGTCGAACACGCCTCCAGAATCAAGTCTCCATCACCCACAGTCAATGTTGAGTTATCGAGCTAACGATGGCCTCCAGGTGTCCAACGACTGGTGGAACGAAGAGGCTCCATCGAACATGTGACTCATACAGGTGACCTGACACACATTCCACGCAGACAACTGTTGATTGAACGAAGAGGCTCCATCGAACATGTGACTCATATCGGTAACTCGACTCACATCCCACATGCTCAACGGCTGGTTGAACGAAGATGCGTTGGAGAACATGCCAGTCATGCATGTCATGTGACCCACATTCCAGGCGGATAATGGCTGGTTGAACGACGTAGCTTCAGAGAACATTCTCATAGTATGCGTCACGCGACTCAGATTCCAAGCTGACAACGGCTGGTTGAACGAAGAGGCTCCGTTGAACATTCCCCACATACACGTGACACGCCCCACATTCCACATGCCCAACGGCTGATTGAACGAAGAGGCACCGTGGAACATGCTACGCATATCAGTGACCTGACTCATCTCCCACGAGTCCAACGACTGATTGAACGAAGAGGCGCCCGAGAACACATCAGTCATACGTGTTACGCAACTCACATTCCAAGCTGGCAAGGGTTGGTTAAACGAAGAGGCACCTTTGAAGATACCAGTCATGGCATGGACCTGACTCACATCCCACGTGTTCAACGACTGGTTGAATGAGGAGGCTCCGTTGAACATATTAGTCATGGTTGTCACGCGACTCACATTCCACATACCCAACGGTTGATTGAACGAAGAGGCTCCAGAGAACATTCCCCACATACACGTGACACCCCCCACATCCCAAGTCTCCAATGACTGATTGAACGAAGAGGCCCCGGAAAACATGGCAGCCACCTGCACCACGCTATTCACATTCCACGCGGACAACGGCTGATTGAAGGACGAGGCGCTAAAGAACATACAACTCATATTGGTAACGTGCCTCACATCCCACGTGTTCAGCGGCTGATTGAACGAAGAGGCTTCGTAAAACATGTATGTCATACGTGTCACGCGACTCACATTCCAGGCAGACAACGGCTGGTTAAACGACGAGGCTGCAATAAACATATACCACATACAGGTGACATGGCCCACATTCCACATGTCCAACGGCCCATTGAACGAAGAGGCTTCGCAAAACATATTGGTCATATCGGTGACCTGGCTTACATCCCACGTGTTCAACGACTGATTGAAAGAAGATGCTCCGTGGAACATACCGTTCATATTGGTGATGCGACTCACATTCCAGGTAGACAACGACTGATTGAACGAAGCGGCTTCGAAGAACAAACTACTCATATCCGTGACCTGACGCACATCCCACGTGTCCAACGACTGATTGAACGAATAGGCTCCTGAGAACATTTTTGTCATATGCCCCAGGCTACTCACATTCCACGCGGACAACGGCTGATTGAATGAAGTAGCGCGATAGAACATGTATCTCATATCGATGACGCGCCTCGCATTCCACGCGGTCAACGGCTGATTGAACGTAGAGGCTCTGGAGAACATATATCTCATACTTGTCACCCGACTCACATTCCAGGCTTGCAACGGCTGATTGAACGAAGAGGCTTCAGAGAACATGTATATCATACAGGTAACGCGCCCCACATTCCAGGTATCCAACGGCTGGTTGAACGAAGTTGCTCTGTGGAACATACCACGCATATCAGTGACTTGACGCACATCCCAAGTATTTAACGACTGGTTGAACAAAGAGGCTCCATGGAACATATTTGCCATACTTGTCACGCGACTCACATTCCACATGCCTAACGACTGATTGAATGAAGATGCCCCAGAGAACATACTAATCATACGTTTCACGTGACTCACATTCCACGTGTCCAACGACTGATTGAACGAAGAAGCTCCAGAGAACATATCCGTCATACGCTTCACCTGACTCACATTCCATGCCGATAAAGGTTGGTTGAACGACAAAGCCTCGGAGAAAGTATGACTCATGTTGACCACCTGACTCACATTCCAGGCATCCAACGGCTGGTTGAATGCCTTCGCAAGGCCAAACATTCGCCCCATCGATGTCACTCGTCGCGTATCCCAGCGATCGATGCGATCGTTGAAAGTGGTATTGTAAAAGAGCGAAGCCATATTGGTTACTCTACTCACGTCCCAATCGCTGATCTCGCCGTACAACAGGTTCACCTTCTCTCGGTCTTTGCACCATAGATACACGGCTTTCTGTAGCGTTTTGTTGTCAAAACGCAACCAGGCAAAGCTCCTGATCAACTGTCGAACCCCGAAAGGCAACACTCGACCTCCACAACGTTCGCTCACCAAGCGGTACAAGCACAAATCCAGTACCACTGCGATCGGGCGATCGGCCTGATCTGGATCATTAAAGTTCTCTCGTGGAGAGATCATCATGGGCGAGGTGATCTGTAAATATACGTAGATGATCTCGTCAGGTCGGCTCTCATCGATTGACAATTCATATCCTTTTACCTCGTTGTCTTGCATCGTATGACAGATGGAGAGCTTGGTTCTTGGTTTTCGCGTTGTTCGTCACAGCAGGATTCAATTCTGCTGACTGAAGAGGGCGTTGTCCCGACCGTGTGTGACGTGTGATGCTGCAACATCCAAAGTGAAACCGTCGTCGTTTAACGGCTTTAGGCGCCCTTAGCAATTACTATCTCCGTTTCGTTATTATGTGTAGCCCGGAACTGAGTGGAAAGAGAGATAGGAAAACATAGGAGGCATGCGTCATCGAAACATGGGGGTGTGTCTGTTCAAGGTGGATACCTTGTCTGGACATGACAACACAGGAATGTAGGGACAACTGACACTATGGTTGGGCGAAACGTGGTACTATGTCTGGGGTAAGCGTGAGGGTGATGTATCGGTGAAACATAGGGCGATGTCTCGGTGAAATATAGGATAATGTCTACGGTGCAGATACAAAGAGACTGCATCGCCTTTCTCGAGCCCTTTTTGTGGTACCTGATGTGCTTTGGCCATGGCCATCCATCGTTCCGTAGCTGATCGAGACATCAAGTTGACAATGACTCAACCATCCGCCTCAACGTGGAAAGTCATGCTGAAAGGCATGTCTGAGAGATGACTTCACCCATGTCCAGACATGGGGTGAAAGCTTGCCGAAACATTACCTCATGTTCCGCCGAGATATCACCCTCAGTGATCTCCCAGCGAAACTTGTCAGTCCGTTCGAGCGGTGCAGCCACAGCACACCGGCTATACTTACTTACGAAACGGAGATAGTAGGCCTTAGCTAAAGAAAGTGAAACACTTCATACGTGTACTAGTACTAAATACAATACGTCGTCGCTTTCCGACAATCCTTGGTTCTGGTCGTCGCAGACATCCAACCATGCATTGAACATCGAAGCATTTCACCAGCGCACACTGCCTGTGTGAGAATTATGGCTGCATGGTGGCCCCAATCAAAAAGTACGTGCATTCGTTTCTGAAGATTGGAGGCGGAGTTCGATCATTGCTGTTTTGCACAAAACGGACCAAACGTCGACATAAAGTAGTGATATGGTGTTCATTATATTCATTGATTAAATAAGCTGAGTTGACGTTTCGACTATGTGACTATTGGAATGAAAGCTCCATTATATCAATTACTTGGGATCACCTCGTCCCGTGTATTGTGATGTCACCCGCATGGAGCTCTCTGTTGCCAAGCACCGGCCGCACTGGTCGGCAATAGTCACACGGCGGCCCGTAACGTCATGTCGTTGGATGACACCCAGGCGAAGGTCTTGATCATATGTCGAACCCTGTCACAACTTTCACTCATTACGCGGTACACACACAAATCCAGTACTGTCTATTTGGGGGGGGGGGAGGTACGACTTGCAGCATTCGGGTTCGGTTTTGGTCTGCTCCGAGCGGTCGTGGTCATCTGTTGATGGCATCGTGGGTACCGTCAGACAGTTCACATCGATGTCCCGCATGTTGCTTACCTGATCAACTTGCATCATACGATACTAAGAGGCTTAAGGAGATTGTTGTTTCACACAGGAGTCAATGCGATTGATTGTGCCGTGAAGTCCCCTTGTGGTAGGATGTGTTTGTCTTCATATGTGTTCTTGTTTTCGTTGTGACTGACGCTGTTGCTCCGCACTTCCGTCACCTGGCTGATGGAACTCCCATCCCAATTCCGTCGTCAACGCATACGTATTATGCATAACACTATACACTATCGATCTATGCGACCGTTGCATTTGGTCAGATGGAACCCCTAAGCCGTTGAGCCGTACCCTGAACAGAACATGTCAGTGCAATATGAAGTCAGTAAGACATTCTTTGAAGGCGCAACCAGTGTTCAGTGTACGTTGCGTCGAACACACCTCCAGAAGCAAGTCTCCATCACCATCAGGCAATGTCGAGATATAAGAACGATACCCTCCAGGTGTCCAACGACTGGTTGAACAAAGAGGCTTCAGAGAACATCTCCGTCATATGCTCCACCCGACTCACATTCCACGCAGACAACGGCTGGTTAAATGAAGAGGCTCGGTCAAACATATGACTCATATCGGCAACGCGCCTCACATTCCACATGCTCAACGACTGATTGAACAAAGATGCTTGAGAGAACATATGGCTCATAAGGGTGACGCGACTGACATTCCAGGCAGACAACGGCTGGTTAAACGAGACGGCTCCGTCGAACATACAGGTCATGTTTGTCACGCGACTCACATTCCACATGCCCAACGGCTGGTTGAACGAAGATGCTTGAGAGAACATGTCAGTCATATGCTCCACACTACTCACATTCCAGGCAGACAACGGCTGATTGAACAAAGAGGCCCCGTGGAACATTCCCCACATACAGATGACGCGACTCACATTCCAGGCTGTCAACGATGCATTGAACGACGATGCTCGGAAGAACATGTGACTCATATCCGTGACCTGACTCACATTCCACGTGTCCAACGACTGATTGAACGAAGAGGCTTCAGAGAACATATCTGTCATTCGTGTTACGCTGCTTACATCCCAGGCGGACAACGGCTGATTGAATAAAGTCGCTCGATCGAACGTGTATCTCATATAGGTGACGTTCCACACATTCCACGTGTTCAACGACTGATTGAACACAGAGGCCCCAGAAAACATATTTCTCGTACTTCTCACGCGACTGACATTCCAGGCAGACAACGGCTGGTTAAACGAGACGGCTTCAGAGAACATGTATCTCATACAGGTGACAAGCCCCACATTCCAGGCAGACAACGGCTGATTGAATGAAGAGGCCCCATGGAACATACTGGTCATACAGATGACGCGACTCACATTCCAGGCTGTCAACGATGCATTGAACGACGAGGCTCGGAAGAACATGTGACTCATATCCGTGACCTGTCTCACAGTCCAAGTCTCCAACGACTGATTGAAGGAAGAGGCTTCAGAGAACATACCCGTCATTCGTGTTACGCTGCTTACATCCCAGGCGGACAACGGCTCGTTGAATGAAGTCGCGCGATCGAACATGTATCTCATATCGATGACGCGCCTCACATTCCAAGTGTCCATCGACTGATTGAACAAAGAGGCTCCATGGAACATTCCCGTCATACTCGTCACGCAACTTACATTCCAGGCAGATAACGGCTGGTTAAACGAAGAGGCTTCAGAGAACATGTATCTCATACATTTGACGCGACTCACATTCCACGTAGACAAGGGCTGGTTGAACAAAGACGCTCCGTGGAACATCCTACGCATATCAATGACCTGACTCACATCCCAGGCGCACAATGACTGATTGAACGAAGTCGCTCTAGCGAACATACTAATCATACTTGTCACGCGACTCACATTCCACGTGGCCAACGACTGATTGAACGAAGAGGCTCCAGAGAATATTTTTGTCATACGCTTCACCTGACTCACATTCCACGTCGATAAAGGTTGGTTGAACGACAAAGCCTCGGCGAACGTAAGACTCATGTTGACCACCTGACTCACATTCCAGGCATCCAACGGCTGGTTGAACTTTGTCGCAAGGGCAAACATTCGTCCCATCGATGTGACTCGTCGCACGTCCCAATGATCAACGCGATCGTTGAAAGCGGTCCGATGGAAAAGCGAAGCCATGTTTGTTACTCTACTCACGTCCCAATCATTGATCTCGCCATACAACAGCTGCGCCTTCTCTCGGTCTTTGCACCATAGTCGCACGGCGGCCCGTAACGTCTTGTCGTCAAAACGCAGCCAGACATAGCCTTTGATCGCTCGGCGAACCCCGAACGGCAACACTCGACCTCCGCAACGCTCGCTCACCACTCGGTACAAACACAAATCCAGTACCACTGCGATCGGGCGATCGGCCTGATCTGGATCATTCAAGTTCTCTCGTGGAGGCATCGTCATGGGCGAGGTTATCTGTAATATTGATGATCTCGTCAGGTCGGCTCTCATCGATGCTGACAATTCATATCCTTTTACCTCGTTGTCTTGCATCGTACGATAGATGGAGGTGCTCTCACGGTTCGCCACAGCAGTACCCCTCTGGCGCATTCAATTCTGACTGAAGAGGGCGTTGTCCCGAACGTGGGACATCTCACATGTGATGCTGGCGTCTCTCTGTGCTTATTCTGGGCTGGCAAAAGTGAAACCGCCGTTGTCTAGCGGCTTTAACTTCCAATAAGCTACTAAGTAATAATAAATAAAGTGAAACACTTCGAACGTACTGATACTAAATACGTCGTCTTCCGTCTACCGACAATCCTTGGAACTGGTCGTCGCACCCATCCCACCATATATGGAACTGGAACATCGAAGCATTTCACAAACGCACACTGCATGCGTGAAAATTATGGCTGCGTGGCGGCCCCCCCCCCATACATGAAGTATTGCATTCGTTTCCGACGATCAGAGGCGGAGTTCGATCATTGATGTTTTGCACAAAAAGGACCAAACGTCGACACAAAGTAGTGATAAAAGTGTTCATGTATTCTTGATTAAATAAGCTGAGTTGACGTTTCGACTATGTGACTATTGGAATGCAAAGGCAGGCGACGCTCCATTATATCAATTACTTGGGATCACCTCGTCCCGTGTATTGTGATGTCACCCGCATGGAGCTCTCTGTTACCAAGCACTGTCCGCACTGGCCGGAGTGAAGGTATCACAACAACGAAATCCAAGAGTCTAAGGTTGTTGAGCAACAATAGATCCCACTAGCCCTTGATCATCGGTCGAATCCCGAACGACGACACTCAACTGCACAACGTTCGCTCACAAACACAAATCCAGCACCACTGAAATCGGACGGTTGGTGCGACGTGGAGCAACTGTCAGTATGGAGCTCCCCTTTGCTAAGTACTGCCAGCACTGACCCGCTGAGAAGGTATCAGAACGACGAACTCCAAGAGTCCAGCGGCTGATTGAATGACGCGGCGCCTTCAAATATTTGACTCATATCACTGACACAACGCACGTCCCATGTAGCTAGCGGTTGGTTGAATGATATGGCACCCTTAAACATGCCATTCATATGTGTCACTCGACCTACATCCCACGTGTCCAACGGCTGGTTGAACAAAACAGCGCCTGCGAACATCTGCCTCATGTAGGTGACGCGACGAACATCCCACGTGTCCAACGGTTGGTTGAACGATAGAGCTCCCTTGAACATGTCATTCATGTGAGTCACCTGACTGATTTTCCATCTAGCCAACGGCTGATTGAATAAGACAGCGCCTTCGAACATGTGACTCATAACTCCAACACGACGCACATCCCACGCAGACAATGGCTGATTGAACGATACAGCACCCATAAACGTACCCCTCATTTGCGTCACTTGATTAGTATCCCACGAGTCCAACGGTTGATCAAAGGATGTGGCTCCAGCGAACATGCCACTCATCGTGTCGATGCGCCGCACATTCCACGTAGCTATCGGCTGATTGAACGACGTAGCGCCATCGAACATGTGGCTCGTTTTGTGCACACGACGCACATCCCACGTGCCCAACGGCTGATTGAACACAATAGCACCTGCGAACATCTCACTCATATCACGAACGCAACGAACATCCCACGTAGATAGCGGTTGATTGAACGAGGTGGCTCCCTTAAACATGCCATTCATAAGAGTAACCCGACTCATGTTCCAAGTAGATATCGGCTGGTTAAATGACGTAGCTCCCTCGAACAAGAACTGAACCTCTTGAACACAGCCCATACTCCACACAGATAACGACTGATTGAACGATACAGCGCCCTTAAACATGCCTTCCATATGTGTCACCTTTCTCACATCCCATGTAGATATCGGTTGGTTAAAGGTCGTGGCTCCAGCAAACATGTAACACATATCGCTGAGACAACCCATATCCCAATCGACTAGCGGCTGGTTGAAGGATGATGCGCCGTGGAACATGTGACTCATGTTGCCAACGTGATGAACATCCCAGACGTCCAATGGTTGGTTGAATCGCAGGGCAGTCTGAAACATGTGACTCATGTCTGTGACCTGACCCACATCCCAGGAGTCCAACGGCTGGTCGAACGACGAAGCTTTAGTGAACATATTTTTCATGTTGGTAACACGGCTCACATCCCACGTTGACATCGGTCGGTTGAACGACAGGGCTCCCTGAAACATGGAGGTCATATCTGTGACCGAACTCACATCCCAGGTTTGCAACGGTTGGTTGAATGATGATGCGTCTTTAAACATGCGACTCATATTCGTAACTTGACTCACATTCCAGGTATCCAATGGTTGGTTGAATGCTGTCGCAAACGCAAACATACTTTCCATCGATGTGACGTTTCGCACGTCCCAACGATCGATGCGATCGTTGAACTTGGTCTGTTGGAAAAGAGTGGCCATGTTGGTTACTCTGCTCACGTCCCAGTCATTGATGTCGCCGTGGAGCTTCTGCGCCTTCTCTCGGTCGCTGCACCACAGTCGCACGGCGGCCCGCAGCGTCGTGTTGTTGAATGATACCCAGGCGAATGTCTTGATCATGTGTCGTATCGCGAAAGGCAAGACTCGACCGCCACAACGCTCACTCACTACGCGGTACACACGGTCGATTTTGGGGGGT
Organism: Poteriospumella lacustris; assembly: GCA_008000375.1. Lineage (NCBI taxonomy): Eukaryota > Chrysophyceae > Chromulinales > Dinobryaceae > Poteriospumella > Poteriospumella lacustris. The sequence continues at coordinate 400,308 of SMOI01000002.1, forward strand.
AGATACGACTTGCATCCTTCGGGTTGGGTTGCGGAGCGGTCGTGGTTATCTGTCGATGGCATCGTGAGTACCGTCAGACAGCTCACATCGATGTCCAGCATGTTGCTTACCTGATCAACTGACATCGTACTCATAATCATATGCTTAACGAGATCGCCAGGAGCCCATGTGATTGATTGTGGTGTGAAGTCCCCTTCTGCTGACGAGTCATCGCCTATGTGTCGTCGTCATCGTGATCTCCTATGAGGGATGCCGTCAAACAGTTATTATCTCACCAAACAACGATCGCATAGATCGTTACTTGATGAGCCATGCATTTTCGATGGAAAATACGTATGCTGTGACGACGGAATTGGGATGGGAGAAGACTTGCTTCCATCAACCGAATAATAATGGTGGCTATTGTCATCAAGCTGATGGAAGAGCAACAGCTTCATACTTCAACCACAACGAAATAGTGACCCCACATGAAGATTGTGTGGAAAGTTGCCGTCACCTATAAATAAATCCAAATGCTCTGTGATACTGAATTACTTACGGGGGTTACATCGCATAGAACGCACTGCCCTAAAAATCAAGTGTCCACCAGCGGGAGGCACGGAAGCACCGTTGGTTCATCAAATAACGATACGACGAAACTCCAGATATCCAATGACGACGCGGCTCCGTCAAATAATGTATACTCATACTCTTCATCAATCACACCTCCCAAGTGTTGAGACGCGCCTGGTCCATGGCGTACGTTTCTCGGGCCGGTGGCAGGCTGGCACTGTCCAGAGGGGTTGCGAGAGAGCCTTGCCTCCGAGAACAGATTAGCCTGCGAGCGCAGTCTGATCAGCCATTATCAGATCCATTCAACCGATCGCCCGATCTTCCCATGCAGCCTCAACACCAAGTTCCCAACGGCTGATTGAACGACGTGGCTCCATCAAATGCCACTCATATCGATGACCTGACTCACATCCCACGACGCCAGCGGCTGATTGAACGACGTCGCTCCGCCGAACATGTGGCTCATATCGGTGACCCGACTGACGTCCCACATGTCCAACGGTTGATTGAATGACGCGGCCTCGAAGAACATGTGTGTCATATCGGTGACGCGACTCACATGCCACGTCGACAACGGCTGATCAAACAACGAGGCGCCACAAAACATGAACTGCATGTCAGTGACCTGACTCACATCCCACATGTCCAGCGGCTGGTTGAAGGAAGAGGCTCCAGAGAACATATGGCTCATATCGGTGACCCGGCTGACACTCCACAGGTCCAACGGTTGATTGAACGACTCAGCCCCGAAGAACATGAAAGCCATGATGGTAACGCGACTCGATTCCACTTTGACAACGGCTGGTTAAACGAAGAGGCGGCTGAAAACATGTAGCTCATATCCGTGACCTGACTCACATCCCACGTGTCCAACGGCTGGTTAAACGAAGAGGCTCTGAAAAACATGTCTGGCATTTGCGTCACCTGACTCACATCCCACGTGTCCAACGGCTGGTTAAACGACGAGCATTTCGAAAACATGTAAGTCATATCAGTAACATGACTCACGTCCCATGTCGACAATGGCTGGTTGAACGACTCGGCGCCAGCAAACATGCTGTGCAAATACGACACCTGGCTGACGTCCCACATGTCCAGGGGTTGATTGAACGATGCAGCGCCGTAGAATAGGTGAGTCATAGTCGTGACCTGACTCACATCCCACGTCGATAACGACTGATTGAACGACGCCGCACGGGCGAACATGTGACTCATATTAGCAACTTGACACACATTCCAGGCTGACAACGGCTGATTGAACGACGACGCTTGGTAGAACATCTGATCCATCTCCGTCACCGCGCTCACATCCCAGCTGCCCAACGGCTGATTGAACGACTCGGCTCCAGAGAACATGCTATTCATTTCGGTGACCTTGCTCACGTCCCACGCGTCCAGCGGCTGATTGAACGACGACGCCTCGTAGAACATGCTATTCATGTTCTTCACCTGGCCCACATCCCACGTGTCCAACGGCTGGTCGAACGACCAAGCTCCGTTGAATAAACCGCCCATATCCGTGACTTGGCCAACATTCCACATCGATAGCGGCTGATTGAAAGAAGTGGCTCCGCTGAACAGAAAACTCATATTGACCACCCGACGCACATCCCAGGTTTCCAACGGCTGGTTGAAGTCCTTCACAAGCGCAAACATGCTTTCCATCGATGTGACGTTTCGCACGTCCCAACGATCAATGCGATCGTTGAACTTGGTGTCGTAGAAAAGTGAGACCATGTTGGTTACTCTGCTGACGTCCCAATCATTGATCTCGCCGTAGAGCTTCTGCGCATTCTCTCGGTCTTTGCACCATAGTTGCGCGGCTTTCTGCAACGTTTCGTCGTCAAAACGCAACCAGGCATAGTCCTTGATCAACTGTCGAATCCCGAACGGCAATACTCGTCCCGCACAACGCTCACTCACGACGCGGTACAAACACAAATCCAACATCACCGATATCGGGTTGTCGGTGTATCGGGATGCATCGACCGATTTCGCTCGTGGAGATATCATCGTGGATGTACAGTAGATGATCTCGTCAGGTCGGCTCACAACGATAATGAGAACATCCGTTTACCTCGCTGTCTTGCATTGTAAGAGCTTGGTGGTCGTGGTTTATTTCCTCCGTCCTTTTTTCCCTTCCAAAACGAGTCGTCGAGTCGTCGTCGTCGTCGTCGTCGTCGTCGTCATCGTCGTCGTCGTCGTCGTCGTCGTCGTCGTCGTCGTCGTCGTCGTCGTCGTCGTCGTCGTCGTCGTCGTCGTCGTCGTCGTCGTCGTCGTC
>SMOI01000003.1:51691-86676 GCA_008000375.1 Poteriospumella lacustris
GAAAACAAAATGGTCGCAATTGACTCAACAGTGGCTTTATATATATAAGTTACATTCTATCTGCCCATGTTAGTAATACTGTTTGTCTGACTACAAGGATCCTAAAGTTCTGGTTCACGGTTCCATCGGAGACCATTTCAATTACTTGGGAACGACGACGTCCTGCATCTTTTCAAAGTTCTCGATGGACTTGAAAAGTTCCGAGAAGTTTCCCTACACATACAGATACATATGCCATGGTCAACAAGATGCATCCCGCGAAAAACACGTGAAGTTATCTTTACCTTTCCGAAGCCACCACAACCAGCAGCTTGTTCCTTATGCTCACCAGTGGCTGGGTCCTTGTCGCAACCAATACGCTGGATGATTTCAAAGAAAACTGTTGGTCTATCGCCCACGGGTTGGGTGAACACCTGAAGGAGGACACCCTGGTCATCCTTGTCCGCCAAAAGTCCCAAAGCCTCCAATTCCTCCAACTCAGCGGCGGACAGCACACCCTCGCCAATGCGAGAGGGGACCTTGAGGTAGTAGTCATGGTTGGGGGCAGGCATGAAATCGAAGCCTCCCATGGCGCCGCGCTTCTTCATTTCGCGCATGGTGTGGAAGATATCATCGGTCTTCAACGCGATGTGTTGCACACCAGCTCCGTTGTTGTGCTCCAAAAAGTTTTGAATCTGAGACTTTCTTGGAGTACCAAATGTTGGCTCGTTCACTGGGAGCAAAACGAACTCGTTGTTGTTCGCCAAGACCATCGAGTTCAAACCACTGTCAACAGTTCCAACATCGTCCGCAGTGAATTCGGAGAACTCGTGGAATCCAGTAGCGGCCATCAAATAATCCACCGCCTCGAACAGCTTCGGCACATTGTTGACAATATGGTCGATACGGTTCAAACCGATGTTGTGGCTGCGAGTAACTGCGACGGGCTCGTAATTGGGCAAAGCAGGGCCATCGAATTCGCCACTCAAGAAGCGAAGAACTCCATCGCCAAACAACTTGATTTCCGAAATTGTGCAAGACTTTCCAGTGTAGCGACAGTTCAGAACATGTGGGGCAAGAACAGGAACTCCGCCGTTTTGAACGGCACGCTCGTAGGCCGCAGCAGCATCATCGACACGAACGGTGACGGCGCGAACCGCATTTCCGTGCTCTGCAATACAACAAAATGACGGATCAATATGACGATGGTCGAGGAGGTTGGGATGCTGGAGACGCACCAATGATGAAATTGTGAATGGAATCGTGCGTGAAGCCAGGATGAGGCTCGGAGGAACCGGTTTGGTCCAACTTGTAGCTGTAAGGTGCCGTGAAGACGATCGTCAATTCGTTGGACTTCATCACATGGCTGATGTACTTCTTGTTTCCTGCAAGAAATTTCTCGGAATGAGACAGGCGTGCAACGAATCAGACTGCAGTCGCACTGAACAGTACCTGTAGCAAGATCGCTCTTGGCAACCAAATCCAGGCCCATGGCATGCTGGAAACGTCTCGCAACGTTGGTGGCATCCTACAAACAATCGACACTTTTCATCAGGAAAAGATACTTTCAGACCAGGGCATATTCCTTACCGAGCACCAAAATTCGATGTGATGGAAACGATGGATGGGGAATTTGTCCGACAAAGGATTGTTACGAACAAAGTTATCGTGACCGACAAGGCGTCTCTCAGAGAAGTGCGACATATTGGTGGATGAACAACGGATCTAAAAATATTTAGAATATGATTCATGATTATTGATGGAAGTTCTTTCCTCGCCAAAGAAATCTCTGACTTTGAAGTGGGCATCGAAGTTGAACTTCTCCGGAGAGAAGTGTGTGCACACACGGTCAGATTCGGAGGCGTAGGTGATGTACTGAGAAGAGTAATTTGAACTTGACTGCCGTTTCGGATTTTCGCGCGTTCTGCTTTTTGTCCGGTATACTTGCAGTGAGACTCTTCGTAAACAGCTAAGTTAATCGTTCTTCTTGTTTGTCCTCGTTTTTCAAGTGAGGGCACGGAGAGAGGCGGGAAGGCAACCCTTCGGTATCTTTTCGAACCGTCTCTTTTCTTCTTCTTCTGTCCTGAATAAAATCGATACATAAAGTGCTCTTAGTTGAGTTATCGGGAAGGAAAGAAAATGGCCGCTGAAGATTCTGAGTTGTTCACGAAGAGAATTCGGTAAGCGGCCCTTGGTTGAAAATGTTGATGCTTCATTGCCCCCATCATTCGCCATCTCGTTTAGTGTTGAAAACAAGATTCTCTTTGTCGATGTTCGCCAAAACTCGACTGGAATGTACCTTAAATTGAGCGAAAAGCGGGGCATGAAGCGTAACTCCATCATCATTCCCGCTAGTGGAATTAGCGATCTTCATGAGACGCTTGCTGAAGCACTCTCCGTGGCCTCTCCAAACGAAACGACCCCCAAAAAGTAAGTTCGTTCGTTTTTATTATGATTGATTCAAATATTGTTTACACGGAGTGGATTGCTTAGGGTGGCTGCTTCCCCTGCACCAGCGAAGAGCGCTCCACAGGCAGCCAAGAGCACACTCCCTGCAACTAATTCCGTGAAAGTCGTTAATCTCGCCTTCAGCACCACGGAAGAGGGTTTGGCGAATCATTTCCGCGCTGTCGGAAACGTTGTGAAGGCGACAATCATTCTCAGAAAGTCCAAGGATACGGAAATTTCATCTGGACGTGGAATCGTGGAATTTGATGATGCGGCTGGCGTTGCCAAAGCCCAAACCTTGCATGAATCTGAACTCGATGGGCGTAAGATCGCAGTCCAGGGAGGAAAAAGGGAAGGAAAGGCCCCTATTGCTGCTGCTGCTTCTGCTGCTGCTGCTTCCGCCCCTAAGGCGGCTAAAGTGCCTGGTGGTCCTGCCCCTGACAAGGTCGCATCTCCGACCAAAGTTTTTGTGACTAACCTCTCTTGGGAGACAACCGATAATGATTTGGAAACGTACTTCAGCAGAATCGGTGCTGTTAAATCTGCCATCGTGAAGAAGTCTAAGTCGGGAAGAAGCTTTGGACAGGGAATTGTTGAGTTTGTTGCTGATTCTGACACGGCAGAAGCGATCGATCGTTTGAATAACACTGAATTGGATGGCCGAAGTATCACCATTCGTCCCTTCTACGAATCCGCTGAATCTTCCTAATTCTTTGTCAAATATATCTTTGTGGAATTTTCGATTGTAATAACCTTTTGGTAATTTCCGAGCTACGGGATCGTCGAACTGAAATGGAAACTGAATTTATCTAAACTACATCTTGCTCTAAAGTTGGTTGGATGGCAGATTTAAGAACTCCATCCAATATCATAGCCGTCAAGCCCCAAATTCGAGTGTCAGCGTCGTCATTGAAGACCGGCATTGTCATTTTGATCCCGTTTCTTTCCAGTGTTTGTTGGGATCGAAACGCTGGTTGCATTAACTCTTCCAAAGTGTGACTGAATACTTTCTTAACTTCTCCCGCAGATGGTTCAAAGTGTGCGAAATCCTCAACGTCTCTGTCGATAAATCCAATAATCGGAGTAACTAAAGTTCCAGTGATGGCAGGAATTGTCTGACAAACTCCCAATATTGAAATAGCCCCAATATCGTTGCCCAACTCTTCGTAGCACTCGCGAATAGCTGCTTCAATTGCTGTCTCATTTGCTTCCACGTGCCCACCGGGAAAAGAAACTTGCCCTTTATGTGTGCTGACGTCATCGGTTCTTTGCGTAAATATAATAGAAGCCTGGCCGTTCCGGTTGCATAGAGGGATCAGTACCGCTGCCGTCCTTTTTGGAGTAGAACGAACTGCATTTTTCTCCAGTAAATCGTTGGAAACATGAGGCGAAATAGTCACCTTTCCTCCTTTCAGCTGCGCGCAAGATGTTTGGATTCGTTGCAGCCACCTGAATGAAAACGACTTCTGGTTCATTGCAAGTCGGCTTTGGATGAGACAATGCGATAGAATATTACAAAATGTGAGACCGAAGCTGTCTGTCAGGAAGTGCTGTACAGTGCAGTTATTTGAAAAACAGTTTGCTTTCATTTCAGTCATGATCCGATGATCCGATCGATCGGAATGGTGTCATCGTCATCTTGCTTAGATTGAAACGGCTTTGAGCTTTGAATGTCTTGATTTGATTGAATGCTCCACGCTTTCTCATCATGTCATTCGAAAGGAACTGGACCATGGAGTGATTACGAACCAAACTGCTTCACTGTGTTGACCTTTTCAGCAGCCATTCATTGACTGATATCCCTTGTAGTTCGGTGACCAACTTTTGCAACTATCCCAAGAACAAATTCATGCTTGGACGACTGTCCACATTTTTCATCCATCATTGCAATAACCACTAGAGCCAATGGACACTGAGTCGGAGCTACTCGTGGCTGATCCAAAAGTCGAACTGCAACAACAGAGTGAATCCAACTCCACCGCAAAAGATGTCGAAGAGCCGCCAAAATCGAATCCACAGGCGCCAGTTCAAGAAGCGGTTCGCACAGAACCTGTAAAGATGCTGGAACCGCGGAAAAGACGCCTGGACAGACAATTAGAGGAGAAAATTCCTGAAATTCATATTGTGGGGGAAATAAATTGTGCCTCGGGCGTTTGCTTGGATTTCACAGAAGGAGTTTTCCTTAGGTAAGATGAAGAACACTTTACCTCTGGCCGAAGATCGCGTCATTGACCAAAAATATCGACTCTTAGGTGGAAATTTGAGCACGGTAAAATCTGGCAACATCTCGGTGGAGATCTCAATGGACAAAGCCATGTGGCTTACTGCAAACATAGTATACGAGAGGAGATAGTACTGAACCACCCCGTCGATATGCACTTCGCAGTTGCCGGTCTTCAAGGATGGGGCTCTCCTCGTATAGTTCTTCAAGCGTTTCGGGTGGATTGGTTCGGCCGGCGGATGGTCGCAGGATGCGGATTTGTCCACACTCCCATGGTTTCGGGGATACATGAGCTCGAAGTGCCGTTGTGGCGGCCTATCGGTACGCCTGAGCAGGAGTTGCAAGCGTTTTTAATTGGAGATGCACCGGCCCTTGCAAATCCTGATCCTATTTACGAGTCCGCATGGAAAGATAGATGTAGATTGATGACAACCTCTGCCGGAAGTGTCCGAATAACACTCAGTATCATTACCCGGTTCATGAAAGAGCAGGGTTTGGCTTAGTGTATCGTCAAATCCTATCGTCTGGAAAATCTTTGCCCATTTTCTCTCATCCACGAGTATGTATAATTATTAAGTAAATTCTTTTCATGAAAGTTGCGATTGATTTCTTTTTTCAAAACTAATCGGAATCATATTCCTCTCCGGGAAACTTCAAAACTGAGACTTCACCGGCCATCTTTGGATCTCTGTGACTATGGTCCTTAGAGAAAACTATCTTCCTCTCTGTTTTGTCTTCCAGAAGTTCTTGAAGTTGCTGCTGTTGATTTTTTGTTTCACTTTTCACGTTTTCGATCTCCTGCTGAAGAGCCTGCAATTGCCTCCGAAGAGCTTGGTTCAATACTTCTGCTTTGTCGACATTCTGCTCCATTTGTGCTATCCGATTCCTAGCTTCCTCTATCTGGCCATTCAAAGAATCGTTCTTTTCCTCGGCCATAATGATAGACTTGTCGGTTAGCGATATCTTGTTTCTTGTTGTTTCCAGTCGATTCGCTAAAGCCTCTACTCGCATACGCAATCCCTTATTCTCTCCTTTCAACTCTCCCAGTTTTTCCTTCCGTGCAGCACAATCTGGTCGAACACATGGTTTCTCTTCGACCTTTGGCTTTGGCTTTGGTTTTGGCTTTTCTTCCTTTTTTGGAACAGGGACTATTTTCGTCAGAGGGAAAACTCTAGCCACAATAGCATCCGGATTTTCCTCGCGTAAGCTCACGGCAAATCGGATGTTTCCGATTCCTTGGGCTGCTGACATATGCGAAAAGTCACTGTAAACGGGAAGTGGTCTTTCCATTGAGGTCTTGTCGCCTCTGTTTGGCGATGGAGAACGCGACGCCATTTCAAATGAATGTTTTTCCTACTGCAAATTCTGCACTCAAACTTTCAATCTTGCCAATTTCAGATTATAATTATGGTCCATTGCGGTCCCCATGGAAATGAAGGCGAAAAAACTGTCAACAAATCCTACATAATAATAACAGGCCCGTTTGTTTGAGTGTCAATCAACTCAATCAAAAACGTAACGGAAAGTGGTTTCATTTTCAATACCCTTCCCGTTTCTGTTCACCGGAAACAAGACTCTTTGAAAAACAAAAAAGTTTGCATAATCTTTTCAAGAAAAGAGTTAGAGTCAACCTTTGCTGCTTTCATCTTGCATTCGAGGGTTCTATCACGTGTGGATTATCAACCACACGAATGGCGACGAATGCTAGCAGCGGACTTAAGCATAAAGCTGCCGATAACACTGCGTGGCCAACAACTGATGAAAAGCTGTACAAGGATGCCAAACAATCTTACGATCGAATAATTGGTGCATTCAATGGAAAGCCTAGAGTGTTCAAGATTCCATCTCTGAAGGACAGGGTCTGGAAAGCTAACGAAGAGCAGGAGCGCTTGGAAAACTTACGCAATGCTGTCGCTAGTCCTGAATCAAGTGCTCCAAGAAAAACGATATCACGCAAGAAACAACGAGAAAAAGCAAAGAAGCAAAGTGATGATGAGGGCATTGATGGTACTTCAGTTGGGGGAGAAACTGCTATTGTGGATATAGCGGATACTACCATTGATCCATTTCAGATCGGGACAACAGAGCAAATATGGAAGGAAAAGCTGAGTCTACTGGAAAAGTTGACCCCGAGAGAAGACCTCGATGGCTACGAGTATCGAGAAGATTATCTAGAGCAGCAGACCCGATTCATGCTTCAGAATGCTTATGCTGACCAATTAAAAGCCGAAATTCAACGACGTGAACAGTATCCTACTGATATTGAACAGGTAGAAGATGTTCTCTTCGATTTGGTGGAGCGAGTTGTCACAAAAGTTAACGCTGATATGGAAGAATCGGTAATTGCGAAAGTGGAGCAATTTTTGAGCACTCGACATCCTGCAACAAGGGCCTGCAAGCTGAACCATTTGCAAACCATAGAAAGCGAAGTGGGTGATGTGGCATACATATGGAGTGACTTGGAGTACCAAGATATCGTCTTGACACCCTCCGGCTTGGCAGTTGCACCAACCATACCTTACAAGACACTTCTACTGCATGACCAAGAACGAGAATACGCGAAGCTATTGAAGAAACGGGAGGAAGACGACAGGGAAGCGATGCGTCGGAAACCCCTCACCCAAAAATTGCGTTCAGCAATTGCCAAAGCCAAAGTTGACAAAAACGAAGCTGTTCGTGAAGCTCTTCGGAGTATCGTAGATACTGCCGTCGTACTACCTTCTCGGCCAATTCGAAACGCCGTCACCGATTATCTTCGCAAGGGCAAAAACATTCTAACGAAGCTTTCAGCGGACCCCTTGGATACATTTCAAGAATTTCTCCAACAAATCACGGACAAAGTCGAAGCTCTTCGGGAAGCTCAAGCTGAAGCAAACTACAAACCGGATCTTTCCAATGCAAAAGCGCTGGTTGAGGAAGCGAAGCGAGCTCTAAAGGGAAAGGAGTCCAAATCATCTGTCCTTCCCGATGCAACGAAAGATAACAAGGATACACCAGTGATGGGTCAAAAGCCTGTAGAACTTCCTGATGCGGTTATGGTGACGTTGAAAATCAATTTTGAAGTTCCGCCTGCGTATGTGATACGACACCGTCGAACCGTCCAGCTCGAATGGGAAAAGCTGTCGAAACGTGCACGAGAAATCGCTGTCAAATATCACCTCATTGAAGATGAAACCAAGAAAGCAAAGAAGTCCAAAGCGATTACCACAAAAGACCCGTCTCTGGATCAGAAACCAATTCCAGTGGTGGTCACTATCGCTGACGGTGATGCTGCGGTTAAATCTGCCGATGTCGATGGCATTACACCGGAGGACGTGCAGCAGAGTCAAGGGTTGGTGCAACTGGCGGGTGAGAAGAAAGAAGGAGAAGACGAAGAAGAGGAGGAAGAGAAGGAAGATGAAGAAGCTATTCCCCTCAAGCGCATCGTAGGAAGTCGATCGTTTTCTGGATATTTAAAGCCAGATGATATGATCACCCCAAAAGTGAAGGTATGTCTTCGCCCATTCTGTGCCGCTCTGTGTGTGTATTTGGCTCTTGTTGACTGCTCCTGATATCCCACTCCTGTAGACCGATGAAAAGCATAAAAATGATCCGGTGGTCCGAGATTCATCACTTCGCGATCATTTTGAACACGAGTTCATCGATCAGTTAGCTTACTCGTGTGGTATTCCCATCGAAAACATCAAAATCGAACAGGTACAAGCCGCCGTACGTCATCCACTTCTCGGTCTATCTTTTACTTCAAGTGTTGTATGTCTTTACTCGTTGTATTAGATTCGGCGGTTGGAGCCGGACAATAAAGAGCTTTTGAACAAAATCGAGGAAAAGAAGATCTTTTTCGAAGACAAATGGCGACAACGCAGGGTAAGCAACAAACGACTCAGTACGGTAGCTCATCACTTGTCAAATTGTTCGTCACCTTCTCTCCGTCGTCGCTTTCTTCGTCTGGTCTGTCTTAGGAAAACGAAGTGGTTGATTCAGTGCGCCGATTAGTTCGAAAGGCTTTCGCCAAGGGTATTCTGTTGGATGAAGACACGTTGATGTTGACCGAAATGCAACAATTGCGATCGTCGAATATGCTGCCCCCGCTGCTCGCCCACGATGACGGCGACGACCATAGCACCGTTCTGGCGGGATTGCATTTGCTGGATGACCAGTCCACCATTGCAACATCCTTCGTGGAAGGTGATGATGGAGAACAAGGAGAAGCGGAGGAGCTCATTGTGGAGGAAGTGAAGCGTGTGCTTAGCGCCTTGGTGGATCGGGTAGTCGCTGCGCACGATGGGGAAGACCCTGGAACGATACCATCAAGGGCAGCAGTACCCACCACGACGGACCCGCTTCCAGACGAAGAGAACCTTCGCCAAGTGGTCTCTACTGTGCTCCATGAAATCATTGATATCATTGAAAAGACCGATGAAATTGCGAATGCGTTGAACATGCAATTTGAAACGGGCTTGTCGCTCCCCTTTTCACTGCTGCCATCTGCTGCTGCCCCGCAGGCTCTCGACGACGATAGCAGTACACTCAATTTCTCTGTGAGTATGGATAGCCGACCGTTTGTGCCCTCTCTGACAGAGAACCAGTTCCAGGGTTCTGCGCTTGCCAACGGTGAGGAACATGGTAGTCATCGCAGTGGACGGAGCAGTCGACACGATGACGACAGCAGTTTTGCCTTAACGAATCCGACGATGAGCATTTTCAACCCTGGAGCCTCGTTGGAGATGTCAACGACGTCAGCCTCACGGTTTGGAATGTCTCAACCATCGATGCCAAAGTCGATGGACATTGGCATCACGAATCCATCGCTCCTGCTCGAAGACGATTCGTACTGGTTGTCACGTACGTTCAAAGCGCGGACCGAAGATACCAAACGTCGCTATCGGATCCGGAAACTTGTGAAATTACGGGATTATTACTATAAACAACGGCGAGGCAAGTTGTACGCCCTGTTTCAAGATGCCAAAACGGAATTTCTCTTGGAGAAAGAAGACTTTTTGGAAGATGTCCACGATTACCTCGAGCCGCTGTTGAAGTACATCGACGATATGCTGGAAGTCGTTCGTCCGGAGATGTTGAAGTTCAAGATTCAATTGGCGTACGCTTTGAAATTGGTGATAGCCTTCTCGTATCAGGCGTTGAAAGAAGCGCAAAGGAAACATCAGGGGCTACAGCAACTGCTTCCGGTTCCTACGTCGTATCTACCGAAGCGATTGATCGACGATACGAGTGCGGCAACTTCCCATCCTCCAGCACTCACCAGTGGTGGTGCTGCTGCAGATACCCGCGAGGGTGGTGTTCGGCAATCAACGGAGGACGAAAAAGACAACGACGACGATGTTCGTACTGAAGTCCGAGCTTGCTTAGCGGATATGATGGCGGCGGTGGAGAGTCGACATGCGGCGGTGCCCGTGGCTTCCAGTACAACGTCGCCATTGGCAATACCAACGAATCCGTCAGAGCTCCATGGGCCTTCCGTTGCTTCTCCTGCGGTGAAATCCGATGAGGGAGCGGTTTCTGACGTTGCCCCAGCGGTTGGCGTCTCAGCGCCTCTTCAAGGAGGTGGATCGCCCAACACCGACGAAGCGAAACACCAAGGCGATAAAGAAGAAAACGGTGTAAAGGAGGAGGCCGCCAATGAGGAAAAACCGGAGAATGACGAGGAGGAAGAAGAGGAGGAAGAAGAGGAGGAAGAAGGGGAGGAGGAGGAGGAAGAAGAACAAGCAACTTCCTCTCGAGGCGATCTGAGCAGCAAACGCTCTTCAGAACGTGGTGATGACGAGCCCGTTGGTGAGGAGGAAGAAGACAACGAGGATGAGGAGGATGCGCCACCTGTTGAAGGCGACAGTGACCGTGGTAGCAGTCGTAAGAGCAACAATGATGGTGGTGACGTTGGGGACGAGGGCACGGGAGACAACGCTGGCGGCGAGGTGGAAGACGGCGAAGACGGAGGCGAAGACGAAGAGGAGGACGGAGAGGACGAGGAGAACGGCGACGAGGAGGAAGAAGAGGAGGGAGACGAGGAGGAGGAGGAAGAGGGCGAGGGAGATGGAGAGGAGAAAGGCGACCAAAGCGAAGCGAATGATGGCGAAGAAGATGTTGACAAGACCGCGCCCGATCGTTTGAAAGATACTTCGGATGTGAAACAGCCATCATCCGGAAATCAATCTCCGCAGGCATCTCCTCCATCTCCTTCATCGCCTGCCTCCTCGTCCATGAAAGCTACTTCACCAGGATCATCGGGACGCTTCGGTCGTACACGTGAGCGTTACCAAGTCCGAAACCTCCTTCATCCCGCGAAGTATTCACCGACGGAACGTATCGCATTGGTCACGGAGATTGTGACAAAAGAATACGCCACCATTCAAGAGGAAATCCCTGCACAACATGATCATACGTTGACAGATGATCATAGTGGTGCCTCCGCCGCTGCCAACGACGCCGCTCTTCCAGCTGCGGTCATTTCACCACACGACGCGGCTCATGAACGCACGATGAGTCGCATTCGCAAGTTAAACGCCTTTGATGCTGAAGTCATCGATTGCATGGAGGCCTTGCTATTGAGCGTGGAAGAGACGGTGCTTCGTGCACCGTCGGAGACCTCTCTCCAGGACCAGGGGCACGACGCCGCAGCTGACGATAAACGATGGAAGAAAATGACGTTCGGCAGTGAAATCACCGTCGTGATTCAAATTCGCCCCGAACAACGTCAACTCGTCGAAGGGTTGGCCGAGTTACGCTCGGAAGATGTCGCGTATTTCTTACAACAACAGTGTCAAGACCCCTTCTCAGTCTTGAATCAAGGTACTCTGACCCAGCATATAGTGGATGTCTCGTTCAAACCCATGTTTCGTATGATCAACGCTGTTTCCCCATGGTCAACCTATTGGATTCAACGTATTCATCCATCGTTTTTCAATTATACCGCGACCAAACGGTATGATTTGAAGACCGGAAAGACCATCAAACCACCGAAAGAAGTTCGGTTTGCTGCCGATGGCACCACCACCAACATCAACAAGGACATCAAAGTCGTCAACCCCTTGGAAACCCTCGATGAGCGTAGCAAGGAAGCCTTCATGGCCTTGAATAAGAAACCGGTCTTGTTACCACCGGGTGAACGATTGAAACGGTATGAACATCAACCCGATGCACAAGCGCAAGTTGCGTCAGATGTCATTGATTTTGATGTCGATGAGTTCGGCAAAGAATTCAAAGAAAAGGGCGTGCAAATGTATCGTCCGAACATGGAAACCTTGACAGACAAAGACGTACGACGCTGTCAACGGGTCTATCAAGCGTTCAAAGATTTACATGACCAAGAAATGGCCCGTGGATTGGTGAACAATGGGTTGTTGCCGTCTCAGTACCAAGCGAAAAAGGATATGGAAACGGCATTCCGTATTTATCGGTCGGCACGCCAGAAAATGCAACAAAATCAACGTCGTCGACAGAAAATGGGGTTGGAAATCGATGAGTTCGCGCCTCCGCCGTTGCATGTGACGAATATCAGCCAAGCGTTGTTTGATACCTGGGTCGAAGAAGTGAAAGAGGAAGATCGGATACGCTTGCAAGCGAAACGGGAGCAAAAGGAGAAAATGAAAGAAGCGTTGCAATTGGAAGCGGAATTGCGACGCGACATGGAGAAACGGAAATATTGGGTCTTGGAGAACTTTGTGCGCTTTTATGTGGACGGCAAACCACGTACGACATCCGCCGCCGCCACGGCCGCCACTCCAACCGCCTTGCGGTCATCATCAACGGCAGCGTCGCCCTTCAAGAACGAAGGCCATCATCCACGTTCGTCGAGTGCTGTTGCAGCTGCAGGCGAAAGAGGTGGAGGAGGAGGTGGAGTAGGTGGAGGTGGAGGAGGGTCGCCACCATCGGTGCCATTGCCACCGCTGTTGAAAGAACGTACGCCCACGGTACAATTTAATTTATCGGCCGACGATAACGATTCGGCTGTGAGTTTTGGGAGCGCTCTACAGTACAGTGTGGACAGCTCTGCGGTGAGCGAAGGAGGAGGTGGTGAAGGCGGTGGTGATGATGATATGGTCCCGATCAGTGTCGATTACCGCGTTCGATTGCCTACCCAGACCGAGGCCTATTATCGCTTCGTCCACGATGTCTTAGAACTCAATGCAGCCATTGCCAAGCAAATGGATCAAGTGGAGAAAGAACGTACCTTGCTCATGACCCATGCGCCCAAGGTCGACGATGGCGTCAACAAGTTATCGGACGAAGAGAAACGCATCATCGCTCTCCACGACGCGGAAGTGGAGAAGAAGAAAGTGATTATTTCGGAAGAGAAACGTACCCGTCGTTTGTTTGGGCTGTTGGTGCGTTGGGAGAAAGCGTGTCATCAACCACCGCCCCCGTCGATCGTGTCCCCCGATGGACACAGTCAATCGTTGAGCAAACGCATCTTCTTTGCCGCAGGAGGCGCAGCATCACCTGGTGTGGCAGCGGGAGGAATACATCGACCGCAAAGTCCCACCGTCGTCATGGGTACGCCACCGACGAAAGAGGCGCCATCGACGCCGGTGGACGGTGGACGAGCCGTCGCCTCGGGAGGAGACGGCCCAGCTGCAGACGGGGCCCTGAGCCCCACTGGCAACAGTACCGTGGCATCCACCGTGAGCGCTATCAGTCAGCCTACCGCTACCACTCCCGGTACTACGCCTGCGCCTGCTGCTGCTGCTACTCAGGCGATACCCAAAACACCTCAGACGACAGCCTCTACGACGGCTGGTGGCGGTGCCAGCAGCAAATCGTTAGCAGCGGAGACCGACGGCGGTGGTGACGAGGAGAACGATCGCAATCGTTCCGTGGCCAAGGCGGACATCGTGTCGTTCCTGGTGTACATTCTCGATTGCATGGAGAAGGGAGCCGGAGGCGTCGCATCGCTGTCGACGCCCTCAACACGCGGCAGTAGCCACCACCACCACCATCGGGGCGGCAAGTCTCGACAGCAGCAGTCACGTCAACAACGAGGAGGAGGAGGAGGAGGAGGCGCGAAGACCCCATCGAAAACGTCCCGTGGCACCGATGGTACCCCGTCGAGTCACGACGACCAGCACCAGCAGCTGCCTCCTTCCGAGTCAGCATCTCCTGCCACCGCTGTCACCACGCTGAAGACATCTTCGTCGATGCCAACGTTGCCGGGACCGCTACGATCCGCTCCAGCGATGGCGACCTCGACATTGGTTACGTCCGCCTCTGCACAACGTTTGACGTCCAAAACAGCGGATGGGACTCCTGGCACGACCGCTGGCGACGTCCACCAGCTCAGCAACAGCAACGCGGACCACGGCGACGGTGCTGAGGAGATCTTACCGGTCGTACACGTGACGGAAGACCCGGAATTGGGTGCGATGTTTGATACGACGATCGGGAAGAACGTGTTGCCGACTGAGTCGGCTGCTTATCGTCCACCGTCGATGATGCTGCCGGAGGAGACGCCAGTAGGTCTCTCGCGAATGGTAGGTGGCGGTGGCGGTGGTGGCGGTGGGCTTAGTTCTCTGGCGGGGAGTCCCACCCGTCGTAGCGTTGGTGTACCTGTCACCTGGCAAATGACCGCGGAAGACTGGGAACTGGTACAGGGCATTCAATGGATCGCCGCCGTGCGTGAGCAGCTGCCATTGTTGGAGTGTTTACGGTACTTCCCCACGACGGATGTGCAACGAGTGACACGGGATGAACTGTCGCAATGGGCGGCGATCATGGTGCATATACAGCCGCTGTTTAGTCGCGCGGTGAGCAAGCTCAACGAGGAGAAGCTGCAGGCGGAACAAGCCCTGGGCATTAAGAGTGAGAAGCTGAGTCGCAATCGCAGCCGACGGTTCTCCTCGACCGATGACGGCGACGACGACGACGATGTGGAAGGCGACGGCGGAGACGGTGGCGGGGGCGGTGGTGGTGGTCTGACGGGTGGTTCCACGCGGGCCAGTCGTCGTTTGCAAGCCGAAGAAGCGAAACGACGTGCGGAAGACGAACGATTGGAAGAGATTCGTCGTACGGCGGAGCGCGAGAAGGCTTGGTTCATGGCCCACCCGCACAAATTTGTCCATCCGAAGGGGCAGAAGGATGCGCCGACGTTTTGTTTGATTTGTCGGGCGAAGGCGCATGAATATTGGTTGAAATGCCACGACGAAGCGGAGAAAACCCGCCTGGAAGGCATCGAAGACATCTTCAACGCGGCGATTGAGGCGAAAGAAGAAGGCTTCATCGATGTCATTGAACAAGAACAAGGCGCACAGCTCGAGACGACGGCCCAGTCGATGGTTGAGAAGGCGTTGATCCGGGAAGGTGTCGTGGACTTGCCTCCTGGCGACGACGACGATGGTGAGTCCCCCGAGGACCATGAACGACGTTTGATGCGGCTGTTGGAAGAACCCGCGGCACCGGATGCCCTGGCTGTGTGGGAAGCGAAAATGAAGAAAATCCGGGCGTATTTGTGCCGCCAGAACGTGCCCCTGGTGGATCCACGTGGCAAAGCGTTGATCCCGAAGAAGCCACCGAAGAAACTCCGCGCCATTTCCGTGCGTCCCACCACATCGTCGTCCAGCAATGCGAATCTCTTGGCCTCATCGACCAAGACAACAGCAGCTGTGACTCGTGACGGCGCAGAGGATTCGACGATGTTGGATCCCACCGACCTGGACGCGGTCCGTGCGCACACGGCGCTGAAATTCCGTGTGTATCATCGGGATCCCGAGAGTCTGGAGAAGGCGATTTTCTTAGGCGCGTGTGACTTCGCGGCGAAGGATTTGTTGGATCCTCCGAAGGGTTTTCGAACCTTCAAATTGAAACCCGAATCAGTCTCTGCGGGTGGAAGGGATGATGATGATCAAGTATCCTCGATGGTCGGCGGTTCGATCGCGTTGATGATTCGGTTGACGACACACACGCGGAAAGATGGTACCGAGCGCTACCATTGGCGGGTGACGTTGAAGAAGCTCTCGAAGCTACCGCAAGTGGACAAGCATCGATTGACGAATCCCTTTGTCGAGGTGTTTTGGCGCGGTGAAGCGGAACGGTACCAACGCCCCGCGTATATTGCCGCGTGGACCTTGGTCGCGCAAAGCAAAACGAAATATGAAACGATCGATGCGGAATTCAACGACCGCGAGTATCACGATCAATCGCTGTTTGAGCTGCCCCCGTTGTGGAGTGATTTGCCGATCCCGGGACGTGGGCGCAAAGAAACCGACGTCTGTGTCGATGGGGGTTACATCGCGAAGAACTGGCAGCCGTTGGTGGATGAACATCATCGAGCGATGCAAGAGGCTGCCGCCAAGTTGGCCGGTGGGGACGGGGCCACACGCGGTGGACGTGGCCTGCTGGCCACTGGTGGTGGCTTGGGGACGTCGTCGTTGGATGAAATTCGTCATTTCCGTCAACAACGGCAGTACAAGGAACTCTTGGCGCAAGAAGTGAAGATTGCGGTGGAAGCGGAACGGTATCTGTTGGCGTTGCAAGAGAAAGAACGATTGTTGATGGCGAAGGAAGAGCGGCTGCAACGGTGTCGCGATGACACGATCGAACAAGCGTTGTACGCGGAGGATTTGGCGGTCCAAGAACGTTACGCGATTGATTTCCAACGGTTGTTGGAATACGTCGTGGCGCCGTCGCCGTTGTTGGCGCGGTTACGCTTCTTGATGGGCGAAGTGGACGTGCCCTCGGACAGCGACGAGGAGGACGACGACCAGGAGGACGAAGAAGAAGGATCATCGCTGGCTTCGTCGCCAACGAAACGGAAACAGAAAAAGACACCGAAGAAGCACCAGCAGCAGAAACAGCGCAGCAGCAGTGGCGATGACGCCAGCGACGACAAGGACAAGGCCAAGGACACGGACACGGAACACGCGGCGGTCATCACCGATACGTTGTTGGCGTCGTTAACGGCGGTAGCGCGTCCGTATCCCAAACCGAAACATGCATCATCATCATCCTCCCACGACGAAACGAGCAACGCGTCACCTTCCACGCCCCAGAAACAGCCAAACAATAACAATAACAACAACGGTACGGCGCATCCGATGCTGTCCCCCGGCAACACCACCGGCACGACCCGCCGTGTCGAAGGCACGGGCAGTATGCGTGTGCTCTGTGAAGATCCATCGACGGGCGATCTGTTGCGGGTGGTCGTCTTACCGGTCGTGGTGCCCAGTGACGAAGCCTCGGTGCAGCACCACGCGATGACATTGGCGGGGATGCGTCCGTGTGCCTTGACGCGCATCTTGGACGTCGCGGTGCACGACATTCGCTCGTACAATGCCCAGGGCTTCACCGCCGTACAAGAGCGTCATGCGGTCGTGATCATGGAATATGTAAACGGCCCCACGTTCGGACGCCACCTCTTTGACCATTGGGACGGCGTCACGAATGCGATGTTGCGTCAGTGGCTGCTGACGATCGTGGAGGCCATGGCCTATCTGCACAGCGAAGGACTGACGCACCGCAACCTCTCCCCCCGGGCGTTCATCGTCCAGATGCCGTCGAAGGATCAATTGGCCCGTGCGCAACAACAACAGCAGCAGCAACAGCAGCGACAGCAGCGACAGCGCACACAGTCCAGTCCAACGGCAGCAGCAACAGCAGCAGTAGCAGCGCCCCGTATGGCCTTGTCCAGTCGTGCCACGAGTGGCCGTGGGCATCCTCCCTCAATGGAGGCGAAGGCGACGCAGGACATTCGTATTCGTCTGCAGGAGTATTGGTTCTTGGAAAACCCGCGGTCCGCCACCACCGGTGGCAGCGGTGGCGGTGGCGGTGGCGGTGGCGGTGGACCAGCGTCGATGGCGCAAGGTCGTGGCGCCTGGGGTTGTTGGGCGACGGCGCCACCCGAAGTCAGGAACCCTGCGCTGTATCAACAACACGCCTATCAGCGATTGCAGCAGCAGCAGCAACAACAATACCTCGTGCAAACACGTCAATTGACCAGCGCCGCATCCACCACGACCTCGCCGATCAAACGGGCCATGGGCACCTCGTCGTCGTCGTTGATCACCTCGGCGGCACAACTGCCGTACATCACCGACAAATCCGATATCTTCGCCTTGGGCGTCTGCGTCTTCTTCTGGGTGACGAAGGGCACGCCCCTACCGATGGAACATTATCAACATGGCCACGTCGATGCCCTGGAACGGTTCTTGCCGTTGAAATGGCGCCCTTGGGTGATGATTGTGTTGCGGATGACGTTGTCGTTGAATCCGGGACGACGGGCCACGGCACAAGAATTGGTCACGTTTTTGGCGGGGCAAACGGGCAACTGAAAACGTGCGCGACCCCCACCGCCACCACGACCCCAACGACCCCAACGACCCGGACGAGTCCTTTCCCTGTACATGTACATAGACACTCGGGAGGGGGAGCACAGTCCCCTCCTCCACTGTAAATAGAAAAAGACCTTTGCCTATCGCAGTGTTCCGTTTTTGAGTCGACTTTACTTTACACACACAGACGCACACGCACAGACGCACACACACTGCGCACGGTATAAGAAAGAGCAAACGAATGGTCGATGGACGATGGAGGATGGAGGATGGAGGATGAAGGACGGGGGAAGGAACGCCTGCCGTCGTCGGTCGGGTCGGTCGGTCGGTGGCGCTGTCCAGGAGACACATCGGTGGGTAGCGAGCAGAGTGGGGCCGAGTGCTCAGCATATGAGGCGCCAGCAGGTGGTGATAGGATGGCAGGGGGGTGTGGGACTAGCAGACAGACAAAGAGGCGATGACACCATATGACGCAACGACACGTTCTCTGCACAGGAGACGCGAAAGGTATTTATTTGTTTTTGTGTGTGTGTTTTGTTTTGTTTTTGTTGTTTATATCAATGCGGGGAGAGTGTGAAACAATACGCGAAGGACGAAGAAGAAGAAAAAGGGGGCAGGGGGGAGAGGAAGAGGAGAAGGAAGAAGTGCGAAGCGGACACACCACACAAGGACACACAGACGACGACACCGAACACGGACAGACGTGTACGCTTACTTCTTGCCACCTTTCTTACGCAAGCATTGATCAGCGAAACTGGCGAATTGCTCCTCTGTACACGCCGTTTGCAAGAAAGGATGCAACAACAATTGTTCGGCCGACGCACGTCGGTCCGGCGAGATTTGCAGACATTGCGCCAAGAAATGGTTGAACTCCGGCGACCAGCGGTATTTCTTGTTGTTCAACGTCGGGGCCTTGTTCGTCGTGATCAGCAACAAGGCACGCAACGGTGGCTCATTCAACAGGGGAGGTTCCCCTTCCGCCATTTCAATCGCCGTGATACCCAAACTCCAAATGTCCACCTGTAGTACAGTCAGTGTACGTGTACAATAGACAAACGCAGCCCGTTAGACACCATTCGACACCGACACCGACACCGACACAGACACCGACACAAGAGAACGTACCTTCGAATCGTATTCTTGTCCACGAATCAATTCCGGTGCCATCCAATACGGTGTACCCACCACCGACGTACGTTTCAATTGTTCCGAAGTCAAATTGATGGCAAAGCCAAAGTCGGCGACCTTCACTTCCCCTTCGTAGTTGATCAACACGTTGTCGGATTTGATATCACGATGCAAACGATATTCACGATGCATGAACGCCAACGCCATCAAAATCGCTTGACAGACATACGCAATCATCGGTTCCGACATCGGTCGTTTCGTGTCACAACAATCGGTCAACGAGCCACCCACCATCAGCTCCAACACGATGCAAATTTCATCGGGCCCTTGGAAGGCTTCGATGAACTCGACGATGTTGGGATGGCGACTCAACGATTGCAAGCCAATTTCATTGATCAATTCATTCATTTCATTGGCGGCGGCAATCTTCAAGGCGACTTTACGTCCCGTGCGACGGCACGTCGCACTGTACACGACACCCGAGGCGCCCTGACCCAGCTTCTTCAAGCCACCGTAGTAATCCTTGTATGATTCTTGACGGAGCAATTGTTCTCGATTGATTTTACGGGTAATGGACAAACGGGATGGCAATCGTGGAGGTTGTGGACCTTCCATATGGAACGTCAACACATCCAAGACGGCTTGAGGGTTACGATCCGTTTCTTCCTTCGTGATGCCGGATGCTTTCAAAATTTGACGCATCGGCGCAGGCAGACCCTAAACAAAAGAGGCAAAGCGATCATCATCCAGAATCTGTGTGCGAGATTCGGGATCGTAGTGGAGAAAAACTTACCGCGAAACCGGTGGACGAATGGGGATCCGCTTGCACATGGTGAGTGTGCTTGAAGTTATACGGAGAGGAAATGTTGAATTCAGGTTCTGCTGGCTCCTCAGATTCGAATAGCCCCTTAATGGCATCAGTGACCTTTGCAAACACTGAACGTCTTTGTTGACGAGGATTCTGCAACAATTACAACTCAACGTGTGAGAAATAGGGTGGTACAGAGGAGCCGAAACATGTGAAATAATACCTCGGCCATGTTGATAAATCTACTGCAATGCGGATGAATGAAATATTTTTTGTTCTCTTCAATGGAGTCTTCCGCTGTTCAATTTTGGGAAGTAACAAAGATTCAGGGTTTTGAGACTGCAAACCACAACTCTGTCAATATATTCTTCTATTGGTACGGTTGTGATCCAATTTCTTCCGTTCCTACCAAGCAATGTCAGTATCAGTGGACCTTTATTTTTTTTTCTATCCGACAGTTGGGTTTCCCAACATCCAAACCAAACAGTCAACGATATCTCATTCAATCAACAAGAGGGTCGGTCTCATTTTGCGTTCGCGCAGCAGCAGCAACCGGCGCAGCGGCGCAGCGGCGGCGCAGCGGCGGCGCAGCTACGCAAAGATGCCAAAGTTTCCAGACTTTGTGGGGTAATTAATCTAGTGTGCGTCACCCGCCGATTTCCCATGTCATGCCCCATATCCCATGTCCCATGCCCCATGTCCCATGTCCAGTGGATGTCTACATGTTGGATAAGGAACAAAACAGACTAGACGTACCATATTGGGGGGGGGGGGAGAGGGGGGAACCAGTGTCTGCATCTCACCGAGGATTCGTTAGGTATTACACAGTTTTGGAATGAAAACAAAACTCGTTACTAGAAACCAATAGCGTAAAGAAAGACACACCGAACCATCAATCATCATTGTAGTGGAGTGCATAGGCTGACCTGTTCGATAAGAGAAAAGAGACACCAGCGAACGCTCCATAAAAAAAGAAAGAAAGAAAGCAAAGGAGGGAAGCAACACCAGCTGTACCGCCAGCCAGTGCCCAATTGAGGATGCAGATTCACCAGCAGAAACGTCATCTAACACCCGCTATGACTATTTTCCTTCTTGGAAGAGAGCTGCGTTCAATGTTTTCCGAAGATTGAAATTCAATCGGGCTCGGACCAGTTCTTCCAAGGCGATGTCACTGTCAGATACAGAGCCATGAGACAGATGAGACAAGTCCATCGCATGTGGCTGTGATGGGTGATCGTCACCGTTCGTTCCACGCGCTGGGGTGGATCCTCGACGGGATTTGTTGGCAGAAGCTGTCGACAAATGACTGTGGTTCATCGCTGACTCAGACAGCGATTCGGCCACCGACAGCAGCTTCGCTGAAGCCTTTTCAAGCCGCTCAGTCGCCTTGACGACTGACTTGGACACGGCCCGATACGTTTCCATATCGTCTTTGGCCGTCGCTTTGCTACGACCATGCGATGGTGATTCCGATGTCTTCGCCGTCGTTTTCTTCATCTTCTTCTTCTTGCGCAAGACCGTAGACGTAGGTGGTTCTCTCCGTGTTGCGGTTGGCTCTGAAGCCATGTTTCCACGATGAAACACAGAGACATTCTTCGCCAGGGGCACGCGAACTACAACCTTGGGGTCTTGATGGAAAGAACTAGGTGGACGCCAAGGAGGAGATTTCGCACGGGATACATCCTGCTGACTTTTCGTCAATGAACCTCGCACGCGTACTCCATCCGCAGACGATGACCGTAATCGCCGCTCCACTACACGTTCTTCCACCACAGGCTCCTCACCACCTCCACCGGACTTCTTCGACAAAATGTACCGAGGGATGTAACGATGATTACTGAGGATGTCCTTGTCCTTGATGTCGTACACCTCTTGCGTCTCTCGACTGTGGCGCCCGGCCATCAACGGAGAATTCGACCGATTTCGAATGGACGACAGCGGAAGCTTTTCGGCGGACGAATAGAGCATTGGTGCCGCAAGAGCGGTGCGTGGTCGAACGGAGTTTCGGGAAGGAGGACGCTCCATTTCAAAATGATCGGCCCAACCAGAAAAATCGGACTCGATCTCTGGTTGAGGCTGATGATGGCGTCGACTGGACGAAGGCGACGTTCGGTTTCTGGTCGCCGCCAATTGGTCACGAGAGGATGAGACAACAGGTGCATCGTTTCCCCACTCGTTATCGTTGATACGCGATGATGAAGCCACAGTGTATTCATGTTGTTCGTTCGTCGTTTCGTCGAGATGTCCTCCCGCCGATGACGAACGCACGTCGGATTTGGAGAACGAAAACTTTCTGGGTTCGGTATAGGCCAGGACACTATACTCCTTGGCTTCTTCAAACAAAATCTTTTGTTCAATTTCTCGTTGTCGACGCGGCGAACGAGATACCATCGCACCGGCCGCAGTGACCGATCCCAATGTCGACACGCTCATGTGCGTTCGATCAAATGGACTGGCATTGTCCACATGCTCTCCCTGCGGGGAAGTCACGCTGGAAATGAGATCACGTGTTTCTTCACATTGCAATCGCATCCAACTTTTCAACATCCATGACACCGTCGGCCCCAGCAAATTCAAACGCGCCAAGCCATTGTTTCCCAGATCATCCGACACTTGCATTTTCGCAAAGACGGACTTGTAGAGCTTCATTGCATTCTCCGAGTTTAAGCCAGGATTGTTACGGAGAAGAACAGCTTGAATGACTTGGTTTTGTTTCAAATTCTTGACGAAGGTATCCAAGCGCTCTTGTCTCAACCGATTCTCCGCCAAATTCAAGCCTACGAAGTCAACAAGGAAGGGGTTAGAGTCGTTCAGTATGTTAACAGCTAAAACCGGGGCGACAACGTACCCAAAAGCCAATAATTTTTGCGCATAATGTCACAGAAATCATCCATCCCTTCGCCACAAAAACGATTGCCAAACAAGCTCAACGCCACCAAGCCGCGTGAGTAAACAAAGCCCGTTTCTTCTCGAATGCGCTGTTTATCATCCATATATGGATCCGTTCGTAAGGTTGCATTCCAGTAAAGTGCATCAGAGTTGCATTCTTGAGCCTGAAGTTGAAAAGATGGTGGTACAGTCGCCGTTAATTAACGAACAGAAATAGAGCACAGATGATTGTATTGGTGGTCATACCTTCAAGAAGCTGCAAATGTAGGGAAACGACTCGTCGGTCAAACCACAACACTCTAGTCCCAACACTTGTAATTGAAGTCTTCCCAAATACGGTGCCATAGCGTTAAGACCATTGTCGGATCCGATCTCACAATCTTTGAACATCAACCACCGTAACCCAACACAGTTTTCAGCCAATGCCTTGCACATTGAACCAGCCATCACGGGACTGATTTCCACAGAATCAAAAGTTAAGGATTCTAAAGCATGGCAATGCTGAAGGAAATGAATCAGTTCTCTGAAGAATTTGGCACCATTGGAGTTCAGAGCAGAGTTGGTTCGTCTGCGGTTGACCTTGCTCCCAGATGTCTTGTTGATCTCGATACTGGTAACATACTTTAACGCCTATTATCAACAATTGGTTAAGATGGCATCGTCATCCAACGTAAGTGTACGACTAGTCGCACCTGCTTCGTTCTCATGAACCGCACCAAGATCGGGATTTCCTCATCACTAACTTCAAAATCGGAAATAATAAAGCGACCTGACTCAAGCTCCTTGATTGTTTTCGCCGGAGGTACAATTTCGTATCGGCTATTCTCGCTACAATCATTGAACAAGCGTTGAAATACCATGACACTGACATACACAACGGAACTAAGCTTACATATAATGCTTTTCGAGTAGCTTGGAAAGATTCGTCATTGGTGATCCCTCAGCCGGTTATGTTGCTCACTTCGGGTAATATTGACTTCGAGGACCTTTCGATTAACAAATGGACACTGTGTTGGGAAGTTGATGGTGCCGAAATCGTCACGCAAGTGAAAGACTGGCGAAAAGCTTAACTGCCTGACGATGGCTGCCATTTTGGAAGCTATGCGACCGACACACACTACGAACCTGCACTTCTCAAGTGGATCTTCACTGGAGATTCGAGATTCGTGGTATTCGCACCGACTGACGTTATGTTGAGGAATCCGTGAATCCTCCTTCTGATGCGGACGCAGCGTCGGACACACATGGGACGCTATTGTTATCAACGACTAAACACCACATGATTTGTCCTATTGGTGACATGTATAAGTTGTCAAAAGGTAGTTTTTCTTTAACATGGAAACCTTACACTTGGACTGAGTTAAGTGAGTGGACACGGCGAGAACTACGACTCCCGCCCACAACAAAGATGCATCGTTTCTAATCTAATTTAACCGCAAGAAGCACAAAAGATGCACAAAAAGCAACTTTTCTCCTTTATTTTTCAGGAGTAGATGCGGTGACAGTATTAGGTCGTTTGACGATCACCTTGTGCATCAGCTCCAGCACGGGCTGGTAGAGACGCTGCACATCAGGGTGCTTCTTCAGGAAATCGCCCATTTGCTTCGATGTCCAACGAACCACTTCAGTGCCGTCCTTTTTCGAAGCCGAAGAAGAATCTCCACTGGTGACATGATTGATAATTGGGTTGCTCATGCTCCAACGATATACCGGAGAATTATTCAAGTCGAAGAACTGCAGATCGTCATGCAGCGTCATCATCACATCGGACGGAATAATATCCTTCAAATGCCGTAAAATCACCCAAGTGCCTTCGTGGTAGTTAGCCGTCAAGTAGTCCAAATCGATATTCAAAGTACGAGAGTCATCGGCCGTTTGATTCACTAAAACAGCCATGCGCAGGTTCTCATAATAATCCAGGGCAGCTTCGACAAGAAGCCCTTTATCTTCTGGTTGTGTCTGCAGTGTGTTTTGAAGAGACGTGTTCATTTTTCCTAAATGCTCACAGATATACTGGTATTCAAACGGCGAGCGATAGGTCAAAGACTTGTCTCCGTAGGAGAGCTGAGAGGAGAATCCTGCCGTCGACAACGATGGCGATGTTTCGTGCTCCCGGCGACAACACGTTTGACATAAATGAGTTCCACGGCAATATTCAAAGACATCATCTTTGTTCGGACTGGTCGATGGTGACGTAGAAGCCGCCTTCACAAGGCGCTGAGAGTACGTACACAAATTAGAAAACAGAGTTGGTTTCTGAGTCCATACTTCGGTTCCATCATAGTGATATTTGAATCCTGAGACGATCTTCTTGAATGGATGGCGATAAAAATGAATAAAGTAGTAGTTGGTGATATTGAGCTCCCGAGGATGCCAGATCCATTGATTGTGACCAAGTGCATCGACTGGCTCATGGACAATCGCATCGGACACAGCGTGGACGGAATCGCGAGTAACATGGAACAAACAGCACCATCCCATTTTTGCACAAACTCGAGAGAATAACTTCTTGGCCAAAAATGTTCCAGTTTTATGATGGGTGCCCCAGATGATCACGGGTCTATCAGGAGGACGATGAAGATTTGCCAATTCCGTATTTGTAGCAGTTTCTTTCTCGAAGTGAATATTGAATTGACTTGGCCTGTTGGCATAGCTACTTGGCCAAACAGGTACGTCCAAAATCTTGCCGTCCCAATTCTGCAGGGGATTCGTACAGCGCGAAAAAATGATCATGTCGATCTCCGGAAACAAACTGCGAACGTAGAACATCACAACAAAGAACAAATAAATTCCAACGCAAAGTAGCGATCCATAAATCAATCGAGTTCGAGCGACAATTCGCCCCCTTTGATTCAGTCCGAAGAAGTTCATGAATCGAACTGGCAGCTGTTCCACGACCTTCATTTTTCTCGTGGCGTCGACAACAATCTAAAATGAACGAATCTTGGGAAAAGATCTATGGCAGTTGTTGCTTGGAAACTGAGGTACACGGATATCGGGGTGTCCGAAATGACTATGTTTTCTTCTCAGCGACCGATTCTTTGCACGAATCTTCTTCATTTTGCGCCTCGTCTCCAGTGGTCTCCAACAACGACGATGGACGACGACGCCGACGATGTTCTTTCCGATCATGACGACGTGCACACGAGAGGCCGAGAGGCGAGAGGCTGCCGCTGGCTTAGAAAACGCGTACAAAATATATCCTTTGTAATCGACTAGTTGACATCGATAGAAGACAAATAATGAACACCCGATCTTTGTCTCCTTTTCTTTGATTTTCATCCGTTACCGGTAAGTTCAGTTTGAAAAAAATGTGTCGTATGAAGTGGATAATTCCCATAATAAAGCAAGGCGAGGAAATAAAACAGACTATGAGGCCCAGCACGAGAACACCCATTGTGTGGACACCAGACAGGTACATTACGTCAAAGCAACAAAATATCGATCGCACATAGAAATGCACATATAAGAAAAGAAAGAAAAAGGCCAAATCAAAATTTCATGTAGAGAGCACGGCAACGTTATTCCAATCAGAGTGTAATTGATTTAGGTCTCTGCCAGAAGACGTCGGTGGACAAATCTCATTGAGATTAGACCACCAGTCAAAAAGAAAGGCTTTCGCAATGGCGTGAAACCACGGGCTCCATTTAAATCGATCATTAACAAGCATTTGGCGTAATTCATCCATATCAACAAAGCGAGTGTCTTGAACTTCTTCGGGTCGCGGGCTGAGAGAAAACCCGCGTGACGTATTGCATCGCAGAAAAAGAATGTAATCAATCTCCGCCTCTCCATAGAAAAAGCTCTTCCCATCTACGACATGTTCGCTGGCTTTGTCAACGGAGGCATACTGAACACGCGTCAAAAATTTGAAGTCGGAATCTTGGACAGTGTCGAGCTGCAAGCCGAGCTCGTGGTCAAGTTTCCGCCGAGCAGCACGAATAGTTCCAGGAACTTTTCCCTTTCGAATATTCTTTTCGTCGTCGATTTCGCAACGATCTGTGGAAAAGAGTTGGTGAGAGCAGCAAGTATTTGTCCACACATTAGGAAAGGTCAACTTGTCTGATGCTCGTTGTTGCAATAGCATCTTTCCTGATTGATCGAAGAGAAAGACAGAAAATGCACGATGGAGTTTGGGCATTACTTCAATGCCTGCGACCCTGTGACACGCCAGCTTCGTATCATACCCTTGAACTTCATCCACGTTGTTCACAACGATGCAGTTATCAGATTCCATGAGGACTTGCTGGTCATACACAGACTTGTTCCATTGGAAAACTTTCGAGTTGATCGGCTTCATTAATCTCGAAAGCACATAATCTCTAAGGCACCAAGTGCATGCTGCTTGCATCATCAACAATGATAGTATCAATTGCGGGCTGATTGACGCCATGATTATTCTTTTCAGCGTTCACACTATGCTATAACCAATATTTCAACGCTCGGCAATAATTATTTCCCACTCACATAAGTATCGACCACGTGCATGTCAGGTTAATAAATGATCAACAACATGATTTTAAGGAGTCGAATCATGCAAGACTGCTGCAAGACCGGCGGGTGCGAGGAGGAACGGAGCAACGTCATCATCATCATACTGCTGACGACACAAGATGACGACGACCATGACGATGATGATGTCGATGGTCGACATCCCAAATCAATCATCAATGTGAGATTCATTGCAACAATCGATGATAAGGAAGTCGAGATGCACTGAGAATTGTTTCTTTTACCTTGTACATAGTCGATGTCTATATTTCTATATAAGTTGAGGAATGTCGTGGCTTCAAGTGGGAAAGTCCTTTCAAGAAGCGAATGCAACCAGTTTGACCATTGTTGGTGATACTAATGGCAACGTCGACGCTCGCCCTTCCAAGCGATTGAGAGAAGAAAAACACGTTGATGAATTCGATAGCTCTTCAAGTAGTGATGATGAGCCTGTGGGACCAATGCTCGAATTCAGAGCCCAACCCAGGATGGCCAAGTCGGTTCTGGAGTTGACCTGGTCAGTCGATCGACGTGGAAACAGGTCAAGTTTCCATTTCTCAGCTAAGCGGGACAAAAACGAGAAAGGATACAATTCAAATGATTCAGTCTCTTCACAAAAATCCGGATCGCGCTCCAAGAAACGGCGAAAGATCTATTCGGAAACCCGATCGAATCAACTCCCTTGCGAAGACTCTCGCGAAATATTTGACAAACAGTGGCGATATTTTGGGAAACATGGAAGAAACACGTTGCTTTCATTGTCTTCTCATCGCCTCAAACTCCGAAATCGTTCGCAAACTGGCGAGAAGGTAGTGGAGTCACCCAAAGCATTTTTGGTTGCTCCTCAGACCGAGCATTTGGTTCCAATACTGGACATGAAAGAAAATCCCGACTTGTTCCAAATTGGAGTCGATCCGAAGTGCGTCACTTCACTCCAAATGGAAATTATGGACGAAATTCGGCATTGGGCATCGTTATTCGCGGAAATGCGATCGATGAGCCAAACCAGCGAATCGACCTTTCAATGGCCGTTGGTGTCTGATGCTCTGCATTCTCTTCAAGCCATTGTTCATTCCTTGCATCATATTGCATCTGGAGAATTTTCTACGCTGTCACCGCCCTACATCGGAATCGGCTCGAAAGTTCGCTTGAATCAGTTCGATCGCGCCCTGACCGAGAAAATGGTCGAGCTACTGAAGCAACGGTGGGCACATTACCAAACTCTTGAGGGTGAACGCATCATAGCGGGTGATAGCCTACTTAGTGACATTGCCATGTCCCTTTTGCATCAAGAAATACACCTTCATTCGTCACATGAATTCGATTTACGTCTGCAGACGCTGCTGCAAGAGCTTCCGTGGTCGTGGTCATTGCACGACTTACGTCGACGGTGTCTGCGCAACAGCTATTCATCCAGTTCTTTCAAGTCGATTCGTGACTTCGAGACACAGTTTTGGGCCAATCTTCAAGCGGTGATCAAGAATCGATCCGCCGCAAGGAAATTGCTCCACGACCTCACCGCTGCACCACTCACCCACGAAGATCCCGAAGAAGAGCTACTACGAAGTGTGGACGTACAGCGCAAACGAATTGAATATGTGGCCCATTTTGACCGTCTCTTGCATGGAATGGGTTACGAAGAGCATGTCGTGGGTCATTTCCAAGCATTGATGATGATTCATTTGAAAGAAATAGAAGTACCCGGTGCGGCCTTTGTCGTACGTGAGATTCTGCAGAACTGGGAAGGGGAGATCGATCTACGTCTTGGGGAAGTCTCTTCCGGTATGCATACGGCGTCCATGGATCCGTTATTTTCGTCATCGATTGACTACGTATCGTTGATACGCTTGAAGACGTTCCCCTCGCAGTCGCTGGTGCTGCCAAGGACTGTCTCGTATGGGCCAGCCCCACCAGAACCTGCCGTCGAAGAGCCACCAACTCCTGCACCGCTTCAGGGGGCATCCTCGAACAACTCCCACTTCAACGAAAATGAAGTGGTGGATGGCAAAGTACTGGTCTACTCTCGTGTTCACGGGTACAAAATCTGGATTCCCACAAACGCTGCTGCCGAGGACACGACCGAGATTTATCGTCGAGTCTTATCGACGGTTGAGCGCGACATTGACCTTCCCACCATGAAAGAGCCAACCAAAATGACACAACCGTTGGCTTCTACTCGTGATTCAATGCATAAGCTCCCTCCCATTCAACGGCTTGTCTATCCAGATGCTGAACGGCCTTCGGACGCGTCGTTATCTTATCAACCGTTTCTCATTCGCGATTTGATACGATCCAAAGTCGAGTATCTACCATTACGTGCTCTAGGCTTGTCCTCAACGACCGAAGGCAATGATGCGGATGAAGCAGCGGCGATGCGAGCGATGGAGGAAGCAGAAAAGTTCCCGGAACGTGTCGTCTTTTCGGAGGATTTGAAGCCGTTGATGTTTTGGATTCGAGATGCCCCCACAGCAGCATCGTCGTCGACTTGGCCTGCCACCATGGTCTCACCTGACTTGTCATCTGGGATATTCGCATTGCCGATGCTATTGATTCAATTGGGACCCACTGCCTTGGGACTTCATATGGTCTCGTCGATGCACTACACAACGGTGGAAGAGGAACTGTTGGCGCTCGAACCAACCATGATGGAACCTACGTTACCGACATTTTCCATTCTGCATCATTTACTGTCTATCACTGACGACGTTCCACAGCAGCAACAACACCTTTGGCATGGATTCTTACACCATATGGATCATCAGCGGTCCTTACGGTACCCAGGATTCATCAGTCACGAGGTGTTGTCGTCGCATCGTCTCAAGGGCATCCTAAGGTCCCGAACGGGGGCCGCGGCAGCGACAGCTTGTTTGCTACCCACCAGTCGCCTGGAATTCGCCATTCAAGTGATAGACCAGCTGATCCATCGGTTGGTAGCGTTTATCCGTCTACCAACAACGAATCAGTACAGTACATCGAGTCGACAATGGTTAGCTACGATGGTGACACAGCTGCGTCGTTGGTTGTTGCATTTGTTCTTCACCCAATGCCGCATCGACTGTGATGTGCTGGTGGAGGGGCAACAGTCGTCTTCATCGTCGTCGTCGCCATTCGCATCGTCCTCCGTGCAGCAGGAGCAGCAGCTGAGCTTGATCGAGGGATGTCGGCAACGTTGTCGTGCGGTGTTGGAGAGTACGGTGGATACTACGACTACTACTACGACGGTCTCATGTCCAGCGGGTGATTTGACCTTGTGGGCCTTCTATTTGAGCATTGAGCAGCGATTGTTGGATATGCAGACACCCGAAGTCGATGTGATGGTGCGATATCTGCCACTGTGGAAGGTACGTTCTTAGGATGTGACGGGCTCAGGTTGTGTGCGGTGTTGATGACCTTGAAACGTGTTTCTGACGGTGTAGATGGCGGATAAACTCATCAGGGCCATCGATACGTCCTCGTCGCCGTCGAGGATAATGGCGCATTCGCAGGAGCGCTTCCCCGCTGGAGAAATGACGTTGTATGCGACCATAGCCATGATTCTTGTCCACGTCGCGGTGAAACACCCGACGGTGCAGTCCCTGTATGTGGCCACGGCGCGTGATTTTCTCGTCCAGCGGGCGTGGTGCCGATGGAATCGCGAGCAGACAACGAATGCGACGACTATTGCATCGGTCCTGAAGGCGCTGCAGGTGTCTCCGGACACTGCTGGAAAAGCCTCCAAGAAGAAAGCAAACAACAAAGCCGAGGTGTTTGTGTCGAATCCGATGATGGAACAGGAAGCCATCCTGCTATGGCAACAAGCGTCACAGGTAGGATGGTACATTGTTCTCGTGTTGCAAGTGTACTGTATTCAATTCATCGTCGTTGACGTTGTTGCTTGCTAATGTGACTACTACGGATAGACATCCCTGAAGGAGTGGTTCGAACAAGCGCCGACTGCATCGGTGAAGCCCACGTTACACGACGAACCGGTACGAAACAGCCATCCCCCTCTTCTTTTTTTCTTCTTACTGCTAACGCATCTCATCATCACGACCGACTTTTTCCTCGTTCACCTAAATCACGACAGGAACTGGTGGATGTGCTGCGATGCACGTCACTACTGGAGTTGCTGCTGATGCTTCGTACCCAGGGAGGTGCACAGAACAGCACCACCGCGTACTATTGCTGCGGTGATTCCTCTGCAACTCTTTCACGAGCGATCACGGAGGTCACCGCTTCGTGGAAACCCTCGACGACGAAGCCCACTGTAGAAGACCACCGCCGAGAGTTACTTGTCCGTGCCTTGCATCTGGATCGTGCCGAACAGACGACGCTCTTTGCGTTGTTAACATCGCCGAACACGACCGTTGATGCGGCGGTCCCGCTCCTGGAGCAACAACAACGACACGAGTATCCCCTGATGGATCTTCTGTGTGCACGGACCTTGGAGATATTGACGGTGATACCCCAAGATGCCTTGGTACTGGGCAGTGGTCTCTATTGGCAGTACATTGGACAAGGAAAAGGATGTCTTCACCCCAATGGTGTCCACAATGGATACCGCGCCATGCGTCAGTATTGGCGGGATGTCCATGCCACCCGTTCCCTGGGTCCGTATGTCCAGGAACGGGATCCACACGCGTCGATGGCGTTTCTACGTACCGTGGGGTATCATGGAAACAAGTTGTCCCTGCGGGAACGTGCGTTTGAACTCGGTTTGGAACTCTTACGCCACCGTCATGTCCTGCACCAGACTCTCACGGCCCTTCACACGACAAACAGCACAGAGACGCGCCGTACCAGTGCATCATCATCAACGGTGCTGCCTGATTGGCGAACGTTTTTCACCGACATCATTCCCCATTATCGATTCATGTACGAGACACCCTCATACGATGCGGGGATCCAACGACAACCAGTCTTGAAGCTAGTCGTACCCGCGGTCATCGAAAGCCTTCAACGGGTAGGAACGATCTTAGAGCAAGTCGTCTCGTGGCCACGCTCGAGTGATGTTCCCTGGGTATGGCGGCTGTACAGTCATTTGTACTTGTCGGTGGGCGACGTCGAGACCGCCAAGAAGGTAGGACTGCGCGCCCTGGCGAAATGTGGTTGGTGCAAGGCCATGTACGTCGATATGCTGGGTGCATTCTCGGCCCGACCTGCTGCTGCGGAGGAGGAGAAGGAAGTGGAGAAGGAGGATACCAAGAAGCGCGACGAGGAACTGGCGGCCATCGCCCGTATGATGCAATCGCAGGGTATCTTTCTGCGCGCCTAGCTACCCAAATCTGCAATCTGTGTCTGTATGTGTAAGCACTGCCACTCTCAGCCCCCGCCCTTGCTCTCTCCGATGGGGAATTGAAGTGTGGAACTGCCAAGTCAAACGGAACTGCCGTATTTAGTCTCTTACAAACTGGTCAGGGTAGCGTGGCAATGATGAAAAACAACAGCGAGAGAGAAAATACACACTGATCAGGAGAAAGAGCGAAGGCGAGCGCGAGCGACCGACACAACCCCAGCGACATGTGCACACAGCTATTTACCCAGTTTCGAGCGCTGTAGACTCTCCAGTGTGGTTGCCGAGGGATGGCGGGTCGAGGATGTCGTCCGCCGGATGTGCGGATACAACGAATTCAACGGCGGCGGCGGAGGCACCGCGGAGGTGCCACCTGTAGCCACCGCACCCGATGACGAAGACAATGAAGACGACGAGGAGGACAATGAGGACGATGTGAGGGCTGCCAGCGCTTCCGCGGAGACACCCTGGCGAGCTGGAGAGGCTGAACCACTGCCCGCCGCTGACGATGCCCGAGAAGTCGTCGCTGTTGTCGTGTTGTCATTGATACTATCGCTGCCATTGGCAACGCCCAATTGGCGCTGTAGCTTTTGTAACAGTGAGTCTTTCTGCTGATGGATACTCTCCAGCTAAAAGCACAGTCAAAGTGCAACGCGCGGATCAGACGAGGCTCGAAGAAGAGACGCAGATGCACGCTTACCGCATCATATTTCTTCGTCAGCCCGAGGATGACCTTCTCGTAGTGTCCGAGTCGTTCTTGGTATTTCTTCTCACGTCGTAGGGCGACTTCCAACGCCTCTTGTAGTTTCTGTGGATTGTCTAAACCCGGGGGTAGGGACGAGCTGTGGGGCACATGCGGCGTCATGGAGGGCGATGGCCCCACAGTGGCAGCAGTCGCAGTCGCAGACGACGAGGACGTCGACGAGGAGGACGTGAATGCGAACGTAGAAGATGTCGACGTTGACGATCGAATGGCTTGCTTGATCGCACGTAGTTTCTCTTCGTATTCCTGAAACCCCCCCACACACAACCACCACAGCAACAGCAGCAGCAACAGTACATCCTTAAGTCATTCACAACGAAGCATCGAGGACGGAGATGATACTTACATGACGGAAAGACTGGACCTCCTCGCTGACCTGCTCGTTGCGATGCTGTAATTCTTCATTTTCTCGACCTACACGATCAACGTACAGGACATGGGTGCACAGCAACAGCACCGGGGTACGTTCGATTAGTCCTCCCAATCAATCACACATACACACACACAACTATGGGGCACAACTTACGAAGCTTGGAGATGGTTTCCAGTAATTGTGGAACGACGGCGTCCACCGTAGAGGAGGAAGAGGAAGAGGAAGAGGAGGATGTGACCTTGCTTGCGGATGGATGCGGAGGCGCGGTCGAGTGATGGATGAAGCTCTGTGTGTTCCAATCGAGACCATCAATAGCCGAGTAATGCTGCTTTCCAGATGCTCGTTCTGTAGAGGCTTGCGATGGATTTGAAGTGCTTGTAGGTCGTCCAGACGATGAAGGCGCGGACAGCGCTGTGCTTGGGGCAGTGTCATTCCCAGGTTTTGACCAAAATGGAATAATGCTGCTTTGATAAGGGTTAGCAGGCACCGAAACCTTGGTATCGGACCGCTGCTGCTGTTGCTGTTGCTGCGGCTGTATTGTGCGCAAATGTTGCTGTTGATGATGTGGCAAATGCTCCGTGCTGATGGTCGGCAACGAGATCATACTGAAATCGAGCCCGACATTGTCGTGGTCACCGTGATGGTCATGTGGTAGAACCATGAAAGAGCCACCGAGCGTCGAAGCGATGTTACCCAGTGCTCGTTTGGCATCTTCATTGGCGGCTCTCGCCGAGGGTGGCTTCTTCAGACCTGTCGCAAGCAAAGCAATCAGACGAATACGATCGATGACATCGAACCGTGCACTTACCCAACTCTGCAAGCTTCTTCTCCATGGACTGTATGTCTTTCATAACTTGTGAAGGCGAAGGTTCATCGCCTTTCGGAATCTACAGTATAAGTGATATGTTGAATAAAAGGAGGGAATCGTGACAAAGGGATGGTATCGATACCACTCGACTACCTTGTGTAACCCATGGAGGCGTTGCTGCCGAACGCTCTCGATAACACGGTCGCAATAAATGAGCAGGTTAGAATCATCATGGTCAGCTTCAGCCGGCTGATAACTGCGGGAATGGGGATTCGCAACGATGGCATCGTAAATCGACGATTTTGCGAGAAATGCCAGCGCCGCTTGAAACTGACTATCGTTGACGTTCTCAATTTCTCGGAGGTAAATTTTCGAGGCACTGACAAAGTTCCGCATAGCTTGGTTGGGGTCAGATGATGCTTGTGCTTCATTCTTCAAGCGCCGAGCGGTATCCAATGCAGAACTGATACCTTCCATGATTAGCGCTATAGATCTACGCCACCAACACAGATCGATTTTATCTTTCCGCGA